>JACEEZ010010749.1:122500-145000 GCA_016584305.1 Chionoecetes opilio | reverse complement strand
GTGTGATGTACATAATATAAACTACTGTGCATGCGTCTTCAGTGGCACATACAAGTCTGTAGTGATGCTAAAATTCATAATATATTGTGCCTGGCGACATTAGTGCAGTGGCAAGTGACTGGCGACTATAGTGTTATGTACGGTAGTAAACTGTATCTAACACGAGTTACGTTTCTATACTGCGTAGTAACAATTTGGTGAAAGTTTACGTGTCTGACCGGTTTTCGGATGCCGCTTTATCCAATCAACATACCACTGCATATCTTAACTGCCCAGCCTCGATACTGTGACCTCCATGTGTCAGGTCAGTGTCAGGTCAGTGTGTGGGGGATATGGGGGGCGGGGTGGGTTGTGGGAAGGGTCTGGGGGCGTTTGGGGGGTCTGGGGGGGGTCTGTCAACCTCACTTATGCAGAGAGATTAGGTGAGACGAGACTGTTTACATGAGAGTGCTGACGTCAGATTGCAAAGGGAGGCGTGTTAACTGACCAGCCAATCAGCGCTCATGGAATGTGGGAGAGGCAGCTGACCTTCAATATCTGTGTGTGTGTGTGTGTGTGTAAGATGTGCACACTCAGCTATGTTCGCCGCACACGCACTCTTATGTATGTATGTGCGTGTTACTCTGTTTTTTTTTAACGAGGTGAAAAATCCTGCCCCCCGTGCTGCTTACTGACTGATATTTGATGCCAGAAGGGAATACTACGCTTCTTACAAATTTCAGTTGTATTTTATCATAGTTAACCATATTATCAGGTAAATAGAGGCATTATTTTAAGCATGAGACCTTTAAAATGTAATGGAATTTTTGTCTTGTTAAAATAAATAGACTGTAGTACTTTTCAAGCTATGCAGTGTCCTCGTAACATGCCTCGCCTCCAGGGTTCTGTTTAGCCTCATCTTCGGGTACTCTTAACCCCTAAACCTCTTCACGCCCAGATCTTTCCTTTGTTATATAAAATCGTCTGTTGTTAGCCATAAAATTACAAAAAGTAACTGAATATACCAAATTAGTTAGTGGACAAGGATATTTAACAGGTCATAGCTATAAAATATTACTTATATTCACTAAAAATTGTCTAATGGTACCCAAATTATAATGGAAATTACGTTCTGGGTCTCAAGGGGTTAATATGTGCGTCACGTCGCCATAATATGGCGCCTCTTACGACACTTTATTATTATTTGTTTCCTGTGTGTGTGTGTGTACATGTTCACAGATAATCTTGCATGACAGTGAGTCTTGTGACGCCAATGCCACGTGTAGTTTGAAGCCTTGAAACCCCCCCCCCTCCCTAACACACACACAACACACACACACTGCCTGTGGGTGGGTGGGTGGGTGCGGATGTGGGTGTGTGTGTGTGGGTGGATGGGTGACTGGGTGTGTGTGTGTGTGTGTGTGTGGGTGTGGGTGGGTAGGTAGGTGTGTGTGTGTGGGTGGGTAGGTGTGTGTGTGTGTGTGTGTGTCTGTGTGTGTGTGTGTGGGTGGGGGGGTGTGGGTGGGGAGGGGGTAGTATCGCATAGCAACCAGGTAAAGCCACATTACTATGCACGCTCATGCCTTGCCCGACACCTCCGATGCCCTGGCTGTGACCTCATCCACACTGCCATCCCCCTAACACACATACACACACACACACACACACACACACACACACACACACACACACACCTCATCCCCACTGGTCCGGCGCTGGAAGACTCTAGGCGCGTGTTAGGTTCTGTTAGTCAGGTTCCGAAGCAGTGGTAAAGCTTCCCTTAGATTTAGATTTTAGGTCCTTACATAGATAGATTAGATATATAGATAGTTTTTAGGTCCTTAGATAGGTAGATTTTTTAGGCTCTGAGCTGCTTGTCTCTATCCTTATTAATTAATGTAAAGTGAGAGAGAGAGAGAGAGAGAGAGGAGAGAGAGAGAGAGAGAGAGAGAGAGAGAGAGAGAGAGAGAGAGAGAAGAGAGAGAGAGAAGAGAGAGAGAGAGTGGGGGGGGAGTGAGAGTGGGGGGAGCAGCGGCAAGGGACAGTTTATGTTCTACAGGCCAATCATTTTTAGTGTGTTGAAGCATGTTTACTCGCGAGGGACAAGAAAAAATATATTGTCTAGACGTGAGAGTGTGATGGAAGGACAGAGAGAGAGAGAGAGAGAGAGAGAGAGAGAGAGAGAGAGAGAGAGAGAGAGAGAGAGAGAGAGAGAGAGAGAGATGGTGATAAAAGACTGGTTTTCAGTATGAGACCAGGATGTTGTTGCAGAAACCACCGGCAAGGCAGCAGAAGAAAGGAGGCTAGACAATTTCATGGATGGGGATGAAAGGTGGATGTAGGTAGTATTAAGTAACAGGAACTACCACGTGTAGGTCTCACGGCCTCTTGTAGCTTCCTTATTTTCTTATGTTCTTATGTAAGTCTATAATGTACTTAATTTTATTTTGTTTCAACACAACACGTACCTACTTGTATGTGTAGTGTGTGCCTAGTTATCTGCTCTACTTCAGCGTCAGTAGTGGAGAAAATGAAGCCTGTAATTGTCAGGACTCTCACACTTCAATTCAATCCCTTTTGAGTGGTGTAAAAACCTGTACATGATAGCGTAATAATGATGTTAATAATAATAACAATCGCAAGTCGTCAGGGGTGTCGTATGTTTGTTACCGAGTGGTGGCATCCTTGTTAGCGTGTTTTGCCTCTACGTCGTGATAGCCGTGCATTGCCCCGGGGACGCGCCACTGACCTGTTATCTGTACGTCAGCAACCCTTGAGGCCACAGACGAGAGCTTGTGTATCTCACTCGGCGTGTTATCTATTTTCTTTATGGCACGCAGTTCAAATCAGAAAGCAAGTGTTCCATTACCCATTCATACCGTCTTGTATGTGTGATGGAATGTAGGACGTCTTGGCCACGGGCAAAAAGTAACCGTCGCGCTAATCCTAGGTCTCTAAAAATCCTAACCTAATCTGACCTAACAAAACCTAACCTAACCTAACCTAACTTAACTTAACCTAACCTAAGCTAAGGCCAAAACGTCCGTGGTCGAAACATCCGTGGCCGAAACATCCGGTTACCGTCTGCTGTTTAATGAACTAAAGGGCCCCGTAGAATATATTACTGCAGGGTTATAGTCAGATGTTTTAAGAATAACATTAGAATAACAAATAACAAATTTAAATAACATCACAAATCAGGAACTACCACGTGTAGCCTAGGTCTCGCGGCCTCTTGTAGCTTCCTTATTTTCTTATGTTCTTATGTTTAGGAATAACTACACTGGTGCCGCTCAGATCCAAACAGAGGGCGATGCCACGGGAGGCACAGGTGTGGGCCCGTGGGGACGTGTGAGTCAGGTCCTTCAGATAAACACAGCGAGCGTCCAGCCTGATAAGACACACGTGGGTAACCCTGTAACCTTATTGACAAGCTAGGGACACACCTGCACGCGAGGCTCAAGGAGGGGACAGGTGATACGCCGGGAAGAATACGATGACCAGAGGATAGTTTTTGTTATTAACCCCTTGAGACCCATGACGTAATTTCCATTGTAATATGGATACCATTAGAGACGATTTTTAATTAATGTATGCAATAATTTATAGATATGACCTGTTTAGTATCCTTGTCGACTAATTAATTTGGTATATTCAGTTACCTTTCGTAATTTTATGGCTAACAACAGACGATTTTCATAAATTTACACGACGATCTTCAATGAAATCTGGGAAATTACCCGATTTCATGATGTTATTTATTTAGTTAACGCTAATTTATGCATGGTTCTAATTCATTTATCAGAAAAGGAAATATATCAATGGAAAGCTAATTAAATTCCGCTTCTATGATATTCTCCATGTAAAAAGTTTTTTCCACAAAATATTAAATGGCGAAAAGTTTAAGTTCATGCATATTTCTTGAAAGTCTCATAATGGCATTTCTTTGATGTGTTTTACGGTTTTTTATTTGATAATATTATAGAACAAACATTTCCGAAGATAACAGTATATATTCTATACTGATAAATATATATTAGGTAGGAAATTACCCGATTTCATGATTTTTTATATTTAGTTAACGCTAATTTATGCATGCCGCTAATTCATTTATCACTAAACGAAATATATCAATGGAAAGCTAATTAAACTCCGCTTCTATTGATATTCTCCATGTAAAATGTTTGCGAGCAAAATATTAAATGGCGAAGAGTTTAAGTTAATGCATATTTCTTGAAAGTCTCATAATGGCATTTTCTTTGTGTGTTTTACGGTTTTTTATTTGATAATATTATAGAACAAACATTTCCGAAGATAACAGTATATCTTTTATACTGATAAACATTATATTAGGTAGGTAAACTTGTACGGGGAGCGGAGCGGGTGGTATCCTTATGGTGTGACGTCACGGACGATCCACCAGGCCTTGTCTCTCGGTGGTCTCGGTGGGTGTCATTACTTACTTTACCTTACCGAACTCTATTTTTACAAGATCGAATCAAACTCATAGTCCTGTTTTTAAATATTTACTTAATTCCTCGTACATATTTCTAATTCTTCTTAAAACATCATCACATTTTTAACTGGGTAACGTATTCCACTGATCTGTTGGTCTATCTAAAAAAAAAGGTTGAACTCTCGTCGACTTGGAAATGTTAACCTAACCTGGACAATGGCACCTAATCTAACCTAACTGATCAAGCTAACGATAGTATTTCATCCCTGAATGCAGAAACACGGGTAACACTTGATTAAATGTATATATTGGGTCCTGTAATATCAAGAATTGGAACACTCGACGACGGCGGCGAGAGTTCCGATCGGCGACAGTTCCAGGTACCAAAAAAAAAAACGGATTTGCCTTACATTCTCATCGACACTCATTTTTTCTATAATAATATCTTAAATAAAATAATCAAAATAAGAAAAAAACGGCGGTGAGTAGTCCTTGAGCCAACCGGCCATATTTTGAAGTGAATGCTCCGGCGGGGGGAGTAATTCTCATTATGATTTTCCATTAGGGCAATATCTCAGGTATCAGAAAATGCATGATGGACATCTGAGAACGGTAGCTTAGTGCCCGGATGGACGCCATCTTTGAAACCACCCAGCGCGAAAATGCCCATTTGGTGGGGTACATTGTTGCACGTGTATCTGGACTTCTATACTAGCTATCGATGTGCGGTGACGACTAAATATACGTCCAATGTGTACCGTCTAAATAAAAAATAATATGAAGCATTTTGTTATAGATTAATTATTATAAAAATCCAATTATCGAAAAAAAATCATATATTTTCAATATTTATTATTAGACTTGTAGCCTCTTTTTTAGTGAAACAACACTGGTATGATTTTTCCAATTATGCATTTTGCTACACCGTATTTATCTGTCTATAAAAATAACTCAACAAGTACAACATATCATCCACCACGAGTTTACAAACAAATATATGTAAAGAGGCATAAAATGACTTAGGCCGCCGCTGGCATTATCTATTCTGACGATAACGCAAGTTAGGAATGTCGTACGGAGAGGATTTTAAACACCATACGATATCTATAAGCAGGCGGAAATTGTTACATAGGAATTCTGCACTTTGGTGGCCATCTTGGATTTCAAAATGGCCGCCAATTATATTAATTATTCATTACTAGAGTTTGGAAAGACGTATGGAGCTGATTTTAACACCATACGATTATATTCCTAATAAGCAAGCGGAGGTATCATTGAACATGTCATGTTTTAGTCAAATAACACCGGTATGATCTTCCAAATTATACATTTTGCTAAACCGTTTATCTGTCTATAAAGATTTTCAGGCAATTTGGCCTGCATTATAATAGAGAACAACATATGCTATACATATACAGTGCACACAAAGTTAATCATCAGAGTCGCCATCAGAGTCATTGGCATCCTGAGCCACGATAGCATCATCCTGCACCATGTTGGAGCATCCCTGCAGCTTACACACAACAGTGCACTTCAACCCATTCAGTATGCAGGAGCAATCTGACGGTCGACACGTCCTTCTGCATGTGCATGAGATGAGATTCAAGACGACATCTAGAGCTGGTAGACCCGCCATCCATCGGATTTTGAGCGAACCGCCATCATCGAGTTCCCAGCCATGTCCTGCTGATGGTGCTGGGACGTCTGGCAGGTTTTCAAGGCTGCGTCGCCAGATAGCCGCCTGATAGTTTGGCCCTAAGCGTATGCTGCATCAAGGAGTCTTCCACAAGGCGGCAATTGTCCAGATTCGATCTGGCCCTTCTTTGCACAGAACATGTGATAACGGAGTGAATTAGCACCGACGATCTTCGTGTTCCTGGCGTACAGCTGACACGTGAAGGCCTGAATGCTATTGAAGACGTCTGTTGGTACATTCCACGAAGATCACAGATCTGTGAATGCTTGAAGATACAGATCATTCGCTTGCACAAGCTTCAAAGCCTTTATCTTTCCTTGGCTAGCCAGAGCACTAACAGTGTCACACCCGCTCAATGCATGAAGCCCTGGCAATGCACTGCAAACTCCAGACCCCAATACCGCAGCCAACTTTGTTCAACTCAGCAAACCATCTGATAGTCGACTTGTTCATCAGACGAGGAAAAGGTTCGATATCAGAATGATTGGACGTTGGGAAAGTTGGCTGCGGTATTGGGGTCTGGAGTTTGCAGTGCATTGCCAGGGCTTCATGCATGGAGCGGGTGTGACACTGTTAGTGCTCTGGCTAGCCAAGGAAAGATAAGGCTTTGAAGCTTGTGCAAGCGAATGATCTGTATCTTCAAAGCATTCACAGATCTGGATCTTCGTGGAATGTACCAACAGACGTCTTCAATAGCATTCAGGCCTTCACGTGTCAGCTGTACGCCAGGAACACGAAGATCGTCGGTGCTAATTCACTCCGTTATCACATGTTTCTGTGCAAAGAAGGGCCAGATCGAATCTGGACAATTGCCGCCTTGTGAAGACTCCTTGATGCAGCATACGCTTAGGGCCAACTATCAGGCGGCTATCTGGCGACGCAGCCTTGAAAACCTGCCAGACGTCCCAGCACCATCAGCAGGACATGGCTGGGAACTCGATGATGGCGGTTCGCTCAAAATCCGATGGATGGCGGGTCTACCAGCTCTAGATGTCGTCTTGAATCTCATCTCATGCACATGCAGAAGGACGTGTCGACCGTCAGATTGCTCCTGCATACTGAATGGGTTGAAGTGCACTGTTGTGTGTAAGCTGCAGGGATGCTCCAACATGGTGCAGGATGATGCTATCGTGGCTCAGGATGCCAATGACTCTGATGGCGACTCTGATGATTAACTTTGTGTGCACTGTATATTGTATAGCATATGTTGTTTCTCTATTATAATGCAGGCCAAATTGCTGAAAATCTTTATAGGACAGATAAACGGTTTAGCAAAATGTATAATTTGGAAGATCATACCGGTGTTATTTGACTAAACATGACATGTTCAATGATACCTCCGCTTGCTTATTAGGAATATACATCGCATGGGTGTTAAAATCAGCTCCATACGTCTTTCCAAACTCTAGTAATGAATAATTAATATAATTGGCGGCCATTTTGAAATCCAAGATGGCCACCAAAGTGCAGATTTCCTATGTAACAATTTCCGCCTGCTTATTAGATATCGTTATGGTGTTAAAATCCTCTCCGTACGACATTCCTAACTTGCGTTATCGTCAGAATAGATAATGCCAGCGGCGGCCTAAGTCATTTTATGCCTCTTTACATATATTTGTTGTAAACTCGTGGTGGATGATATGTTGTACTTGTTGAGTTATTTTTATAGACAGATAAACGGTGTAGCAAAATGCATAATTTGGAAAATCATACCAGTGTTGTTTCACTAAAAAAAGTACAAGTCTAATAATAAAATATTGAAAAATATATGATTTTTTTTCGATAATTGATTTTTATAATAATTAATCTATAACAAAATGCTTCATATTATTTTTTATTTAGACGGTACACATTGGACGTATATTTAGTCGTCAACCGCACATCGATAGCTAGTATAGAAGTCCAGATACACGTGCAACAATGTACCCCACCAAATGGGCATTTTCGAGCTGGGTGGTTTCAAAGATGGCGTCCATCCGGGCACTAAGCTACCGTTCTCAGATGTCCATCACACCTTTTCTGACACTTGAGACATTGGTCTAATGGAAAATCATAATGAGAATTACTCCCCCCGCCGGAGCATTACTTTTGGTCTGGCTCAAGGACTAGAGTGAGTGTGAGTCATGTCCGGGTGTGTGTGTGTGTTATGTGTGCGTGTGCGTGTGTCCTTCAGTGGTGGGATGGGGCTCCTCTGACTCCTCTCCCCCCGTGTCACTCTGTTGCTTGGGATCGAGACGTCAACACTTGAGGGTGAGATGAGACGTATGTAGTGCACGACGCGGCTTCGTACCCAAGAACAACTGGTCTCTGTTTGACGCGCTGCCCTCCGATGCGTGGTGCAGGACGGGCCGGGATTCACCCCTTGAGACCCACAACGTAATTTCAATTGTAATTTGGGTACCATTAGACAATTTTAATGAATATAAGCAATATTTTAATAGATATGACCTGTGTAGTATCCTTGTCCACTAACTAATTTGGTATATTCAGTTATTTTTCGTAATTTTATGGCTAACAACAGACGATTTTATATAGCAAAGGAAAGATCTGGGCGTGAAGAGGTTAAGGGGGTAAAGAGGGGTAGTATATAGGGCTGTAGTAAATGGTAAATAGGGCTGGCCGGGATAAGGGGGGGAGTATTAAGAAAAGAAAAAAATTAAAACAAAATTCAGACGCAGGGGAAGAGAAATCACAGGTCATTACATTATTATTATTATTATTTTCTCTCTCTCTCTCTCTCTCTCTCTCTCTCTCTCTCTCTCTCTCTCTCTCTCTCTCTCTCTCTCTCTCTCTCTCTCTCTCTCTCTCTCTCTCTCTCTCTCTCTCTCTCTCTCTCTCTCTCTCTCTCTCTCTCTCTCATTCACTTACTCTTGTCTCTTTTTTATATTTTTTTTAGTATATTAAGTCACTTTTCGTAATTTAATGGCTAACAATAGACGATTTTTATGACAAAGGAAAGATCTAGGTGTTGAGGGGTTAAGACGTCAGATTAACACAATACAGGAAAGTTAAATCAATAAGAAAGAAAAGAATAGGTGTGTGTTAGACTGTTAGTGCATGCGACCGTATTCCCATCTCGTGTTTATGCAAGCTTTCAACAGTTGCCTCTCATGCGCTGCTACACAACATTCCCTGGACTGAGTAATGCAAGGAGCGGTTATTACCTTATCTAACTGAGGGTCCTTAGGTCCTTCGCATATTACTTAATCGTGGCTACACTTAACCCCCCTGCACACCCAGATCTTTCCTTTGCTATAGAAAATTGTCTGTTAGCCATAAAAATACGAAAAGTAACTGAATATACCAATTTAGTTACTCGGCAAGGATACTAAATAGGTCATATCTATAAAATATTGCTTATAGTCACTAAAAATCGTCTAATGGTACCCAAATTACAATGGAAATTACGTTGTGGGCCTCAAGGGGTTAAGACTGACATACCACCGTTTCTTGTCACTTTGGGGACTTTTATAAAATATCTATATCTATCACGCGTATGACGTAAACAAACCCTCCAGCCCCCCACCAGCCCCTCCCAGACCCCCCCAGCCCCCAACAGCCCCCACAGACCCCACCAGCCCCCCAGCCCCCCAGCTCCCCCTCCCCCCAGCCCCCCCTCCAGCCCCTAAGCCTAACCCTCGCTACAGTGGAATGGGGTGTTAAGTGTTACAAAAGAACGCTACAGTCAGTGGTTGGGGTCTTGGGGTCAGTGATGCAAACAACACGCTGGTAATACAGTGTCGTGAATTAGATAATGATCTCTTGTTAGGCTGGTTACACACGATCAAAAGAATTACATCAGGTTTAGGTTGATTTTCAGGCCTCTTCTTTTCCCCTTGACGAGACGAATATCCTTGTGTGGGGTAACTGAACTTGACTTGTTGGATATTTCTTCAATTTTTCTAACCTTCCTCGAGAGCTGTGACTTAACCTTCTGAGTTGTTGAGCATAATTTAAGTTGATTCTCATGCTTCTTTTTCCCTCGACTAAACGAATATCCTTGTGTGAGTTAAATTGGTTGGTTATTTCTTCAATTTTTTTTAACCTTCCTCGAGAGCTGTGACTTAACCTTCTGAGTTGTTGAGTATATCTTTGAAATCCACGTTAATCTTCTTCTTCTTCTTCTGTGACCTCTGTTGCTTAGTATGGCTTCATGGGTCCTCTTCAAACTTAGTCTCCTTAGTTGCCCGTCAGGGTGGCAAGGTTGGTAGAGACGTGAGCTCGCTATGTGCAGCGTCCCTGTGCATTCGGTCAGCGGTTCGAGTCCGCCTAGTTCGTGTTGACGTGGCGGCGCTTTGTATAGTCAATAACCTTGTAGTTGGTACTTGCAAAGTGTCTAGATAGGATGAAAATCTTATCGCGTCTCCTTAGTTAACAATCTTGTCAACTCTTCCCTTGGCTATTTCACCTACTGGGATACTATACTAAATCATTTTCATTAGTTTTCGGTCATACTAACAGTGTTCTTCTTCTTGTGGCCTTTAACGCTTAGTATCGCTTCATAGGTCCTCTTCAAACTTCGTCTCCTTAGTTAACAATTTTGTCAACTCTTCCCTTGGCTATTTCACTTTGGGTCTTAATTCCTTGTCTTTTTTGGTGTTAGCAGGACGCCCCTCTAAACCAACGTCCTCTCGCTGGAAAAACGTAGATTTAAAAAGGAAATAGGGAGAAACTGGTTCACAAATAGGGTGGTGAATGATTGAAATGGACTCAGTCGTCAGGTGGTCAATGCGGAGTCTATTGGGGTCTTTAAAGGGAGTCTGGATAAATTCATGGATGGGGAAAAGAGGGATATAGGTAGAGTTAAGTAACAGTGTAGTATCACGTGTAGGTCTCACGGCCTCTTGTAGCTTCCTTATTTTCTTATGTTCTTATGTTCCTCATGTTCCTCACGCCGAAGGTCTGCGTCTGTCGGTGCGTGCAAAGTTACTAAGAAATGTTCTGTTCTTTCTGTCTGTACTGTTACTCTGGGTGCGTGAAGACCTAGTTAGGGTGCATGCCCAGCCACGCTCGCTATGCTCCCTCAATCTCGATGGCAAGGACCCTGCCTCATCTTGTCATCGGCGTCCTTGAGGCAGGAGCCACGGCTTGCCACGCGCGTCCAGTCTCGTGACGTTGTAAGGTCCTGCGACGCACTCTCATGACGTCAATAGGGAGGGATTGGTGGCGCGTTGGCGGAGTCCCGGAGGGTGACACACTCTTAACGGTTGTAAGGACACTGCGCTGCGGTGGAGTGTGTGTATGTATGTATGTATGAGAGAGAGAGAGAGAGAGAGAGAGAGAGAGAGAGAGAGAAAAGGAGAGAGAGAGAGAGGAGAGAGAGAGAGAGAGAGAGAGAGAGAGAGAGAGAGAGAGAGAGTGAGGTGTGTTTGTGTTGAGCGAAAGATTTGTGAGAGGAAGAGAGAGAGAAGAGAGAGAGAGAGAGAGAGAGAGAGAGAGAGAGAGAGAGAGAGAGAGAGAGAGAGAGAGAGAGAGAGAGAGAGAGAGAGATGAGGTTGTTTGTGTTGAGCGAAAGATTTTGTGAGAGAGAGAGAGAGAGAGAGAGAGAGAGAGAGAGAGAGAGAGAGAGAGAGAGAGAGAGAGAGAGAGAGAGAGAGAGAGAGAGAGAAAGTCGTGTCGAGGTGACCCCCAATCGCGATCACCAGTGGAACAAGTTATATCATTGACGTCACTACATACCTAGGTCTTTAAAGGGGTCCACTAAATCGTGTGGTAGCCTCCCGCCTTTCTCTTCTTAAACGAGGTGACTTCATGCATTGCGAAGATGTATATAATTTATTGCTATACGTACGATGGTTCTAAAATCTCTCCTCTGTATAATTAGTATGTATCTTTCTATTTATCATTTAATTTTCTACTGATAAATTAATTCTCTATTGATCAATTTATTCATCTTTTTATCTGCATCTATTTGCTTTTTATTTGTAAAGATAAATAATCACTCGTTTGTATAAGAAATAGAGACTAGAAAGAAGAAAAAAAAAAGTTACGTAAAAAGGGTTCAATAGCCTTGCAAGGCTAAATAGTAATTATTTTTTGCGAGGCTATTGAACCCTTTTTACGACCTTTAGGACACAGCTGTAGTAAGAACCCACCTTTTCACCTATCCAACCAGGCCTACACTTCCAACACACATACACATACACACATACACAATACACACATACATACACACACACAGAGCTGGGCACTAAATACATTGAATGTATTTAAATACTAAATACTAAATACATGGGAGAAATGTATTTAAATACTAAATACATTTTACGAATGTATTTAAATACTAAATACTAAATATATCAATTGTATTCAAATACATTTGTAAATACATTTTGAATGTACACAAATTTTAACATGTCCGAAAAAAATGGATTTCCTTAGATTTAGGGTTTCTTTAGAAATTTCCTTCTCAGGCCTAAATTTCCTTAAAATAAGGAATTTTCCTTGCAAGTGGAAACACTGGTTCACTGTAACATCGGGGTTGCCAGATAGTTGGGCGGGTTTATGGCCAAATTAACTGATAAAAAAGTATTTACATTTTTATATTAATTAAGAGTATTTAAATACAATGTATTTAAATACTCATAAAAGTATTTAAATACTGTATTTAAATACATGACAACCAATGTATTTATAAATACATTTATAAATACACAAATGTATTTAAATACGTATTTAAATACAAATGTATTTAAATACTGCCCAGCTCTGCATACACAATACACACATACATACACAATACACACATACACACGCATACATACACACTGCCCAAGACGCAGAAAACACCACGTAACAGCCTGGTCTTTTATCAGACCAGTAATTAAAGACCATGGAGTAATATTTACGTTATTTTTATTTTTTCCATTTTTTCCAATTCCAAGACTGAACTTCACTGAAAACCAATTGTAGTATTTTGAAATGTTGAGGTGTATACGTAGGGGATAAGGGAACAGGGGAGAAGGATAAGGGAACTATAAACTATAAATATAAGACTAAATAATAGTGATACCTACCGTTGCTGTGTTTGGGGTCAGGGCTCCTAATTTATAGTCGCGTGTGTGGCGCTGCTTAACAATGCTGAAGTGGGATGAATGACCGCGGGACTTGTGTATGAAGGGAGACTTTCACATTCTCAGTGCTGGTTGTTAATAAGAGTGATGTTTAGTAAGTTGTTCAGTACAGGATCGCTTCTATAGACCGCCAATACTGAGGAATGTAGGACCTTTTGGCCACGGACGTTTTGGTCACGGGCAAAAAGTAACCGTTTCACTAATCTAGGTCTCTAAAAACCTACCTAACCTGACCTAACAAACAACCTAACCTCAGCCTAACCTAACTTAATATGTTATAATACCACGCTATAACGCTAAGGCTAAGATGTTATAATGCTACGTTTTAACGCTAAGATATAACACTACGCTTTAACAATACGCTATAACGCTACTGATATGATTTTATAATGCTACGCTATAACGGTTTAACGCTACGCTATAACGCTAAGGATTGATGTGCCGTAGAATTACCTGCTACGTCATTCACAACACCACCTGCGATCCCGGCAGCATATCCTCCCGGCACGTTCCTCCAGCTTGTTATTCCCGCCCTTCCCTCGCCCCTCGTCCCCATCAGAGCCCCTATTCGTACCCAGAGATATACAGACTGCGTATACCCAAAGGCACACACACTGCTTGCCTGCCGATACCCTTCAAAAGACTTCCCGTTTTTACCCTGTGTGTGTGTGGGTGTGGGTGTGTGTGGGTGTGGGTGTGTGTGGGTGTGGGGGTGGGTGGGTGGGTGGGTGGGTGTTTGTTTGTTTGTTTGTTTGTTTGTTTGTTTGTTTGTTTTTGTGCTATAGGTGCGAACATTTCTCCTGCAGCTCAGTGCGATTAAACCTTTCCTTCCCAGTAAACCTTTGTGAAACCTTTTATGAACTAAACCCAAACATCCATGACAATAAACCTTTGCTACACCCTATTGTCTCACAGTAAATCTTTCGTACACCCTTGTCTGATCTAAACCTCATAAGAAAAGCCCATCCACTCTGCTAAACCAATAACAGAGTGGATAAACCCTCGAATGGGTTTATCCACTCTGAAGGGTCTAATAAACCCTTCATTTCTAACAGTGTGGCGGTGTGTTGTGTGCCGGTGGTTGCCAGTGTACAAGGCCTTACGTTCAACAGGTGTGTGTGTGTGTGTGTGTGTGTGTGTGTGGTGTGTGTGTGTGTGTGTGGCGGGTGTGGTAATATTAGGACGTGACGGAACACCCGGTGAGGATAGGCATTGGCCGCACTTATTTATAACAGGTGATGCAAAGCTAAAAATAACAGCTCGTTTACGCCCGCCCTTTCCTTTCACTTTCTAACCTAACACACATAACATAAGAACATAAGGAAGCTACAAGAGGCCGCGAAGAACTACTCTGGCTGAACTCATTTATCATTATTATATTGCTTCATGGAGACTTTTTTTTTTTTTTTTTTTTCTTTTTTTTTTTCTTTTTTTTTTTTCACATCACTTTAAAAGGACTGACCAAGGGCAAAAAAATAAATGCAGTAACAATGTGAAGGTGGCGATGATGGTTAGATGATGGAAGGTGGGTTAGAGTACACTTAATAACCCCTTCACGCCCAGATCTTGCCTTTGCTATAAAAAATTGTATGTTGTCGAGCCATAAAATTACGAAAAGTAGCTTAATATATCAAATTAGTTAATCGACAAGGATACTAAACAGGTCATATCTATAAAACATTGCTTATATTCACTAAAAATCGTCTAAAGGTACCCAAATTACAATGGAAATTACGTTCTGGGCCTCAAGGGGTTAAGTTGTGCTCTGACAGTGCTCACATCATCAAGCAAAACGATGGAAGTGTACACAATAAACATATCCTATTTTCATAAGTTCCAATTTCATCTACATAATTATATGCTACTACGTGTGTGTAGCTTAATGTAGCCATGCGCCTCGGCTTCAAATTTTATTCTGTTTACGCAAAGTGTATCTCGTTATCTGGACAGAAGGAAACTTGTCTCTCATTATAAAGTTTTCGTACTGGTTTGTCGACTCTGCCATGTGGGCTGCGGCGGCATATTTATTAACCCCTTCATGCCCAGATCTTTCCTTTGCTATATAAAATTGTCTGTTGTTAGCTATACAATTACGAAAGTAGCTGAATAAACCAAATTAGTTAGTCGACAAGGATACTAAGCAGGTCATATCTATAAAATATTGCTTATATTTACTAAAAATCGTCTAATGGTACCCAAACTACAATGGAAATTACGCTCTGGGTCTCAAGGGGTTAAGCGAGCCTTGTGTTATCACCAGGGGACTACATGTGCCGGGAACAAGGCGTGGGGTGAGTCACTGTAGTTCATGGGCGAAGCAGCGCGTGTACAGAGCGTGCTTGTACTACATGCATTAACAAGACTTCCTGACGCCAAGCACACCCGCGCGACGTAAGATTTTCCAGCAAAGAAACACTGCTACCAACATAACGGATTAACGAAGACGTAACGTAATCAATCAGTAATCCGAAGGAAGTCACGGATTCAAGCTGGAAAAGCGTAGATTTAAAAAAGAAATAGGGAGACACTGGTTCACAAATAGGGTGGTAAATGATTGGAATGGACTCAGTCGTCGCAGGTGGTCAGTACGGAGTCAATAGGGAGCTTTAAAAGGAGGCTAGACAATTTCATGTATGGGGATGAAAGGGGGATGTAGGTAGTGTTTAGTAACAAGAACTACCACGTGTAGGTCTCGCAGCCTCTTGTAGCTTCCTTATTTTCTTATGCTCTTATGTTCTTATGTCGTCTCTTATTCTGTCCTTTACTTTATTTCTCTTTCTTTCCTCGTATTTTCCCTGGTCGTCCAAGTTTAGTGTTTAGTTTAGTTAGTTGTCTTTGTCTTCTCTTACTGTCTTAATTTCTTTCTCTTTCTTTCCTTTTCTTTGCACATCCCCCCTTTTTTTTGGCATTAAATCAGTCAATTTCCTCTTCTTTCCTCTGGTCGTCCTAGTTCGTGTTAGTGCTACGACTGTATGGTTCCGCGAGGCGTGGCGTGGGGCCTTGAGAGCGGGCGGCCAAGACAGGTGTTGGCAGAGGTGCAAGGTCTGCCAGAGTAAACAAACCAGAAACTACACAAGTCATGGCCAACGCAGCACCCAGGCGTGACAGACGAGAGGGTGCGTACGGGTGGACAGGGGAGGCGAGGGGCTGCGTGTGCCTCCCAGCTTCTTCTTGTGACCTTTGACGCTAAGAATCGCTTCATAGGTCCTCTTCAACTTCGTCGCCTTAGTTAACAGTCTTGTTAACTCTTCCCTTGGATATTTCGTCTACTGGGATACTAGAATATTTTCATTAGATTTCGGTTCTTATACTGACTTCCTCCTATTCCTTCCTTCCCTTCCTTCCTTATAGCTAAGTATTTTGTCCTGTCCGTCCCGCCTCGTGTCTGGTTCACTGCCAAATAAACATTCCTGCCCATCTTCGCGTGGGTCTCTCTCCTCTCTCTCTCTCTCTCTCTCTCTCTCTCTCCTCTCTCTCTCTCTCTTCTCTCTCTCTCTCTCTCTCTCTCTCTCTCTCTCTCTCTCTCTCTCTCTCTCTCTCTCTCTCTCTCTCTCTCTCTCTCTCTCTCCTCTCCTCTCTCTCTCTCTCTCTCTCTCTCTCTCTCTCTCTCTCTCTCTCCTCTCTCTCTCTCTCTCTCTCTCTCTCTCTCTCTTCGTTCGTTGACCCTTTATTGTTTAGTTCCATTTCCTATTTTCTTTGTTAGAGAGAGAGAGAGAGAGAGAGAGAGAGAGAGAGCACACACATCATTGTCATCTTCAGAAATTTGTAACTTTCTTTGTGGTCGCTTCTTCAACTCATCACTGCCATTAATTAAAGGGGTGACGCGCCTGCTCCTTGGTGTGTGTGTGTGTGTGTGTGTGTAAGTGTGGTGTGTCTGTAAGTGTATCCGCACGACGACAGGATTGAGCTTATCGTAAACAATGACACGGCTCCACGTGGGGACTAAAGCTAGTCATCAAAGCACACACACACACACATCAAGTTTAGTCATCTCTGAATAATAATTTGGTCGTGAGCGATGGAAGGTTTTTTTATATATAATTTTTATGACTCGTTGTAATAATAGTAATAACAATAATGATAATTAATAGTAATGATATTATTTTATTATCATTATTATCATTATAAGTAGTATCATTATTATCATTATTACTATATTTGTACATCTATTACTTTTTTGTTTTTTTTGTTTTTAGTTAGTATCATCGTTATTGCTGCTATTTTCGTGTACTGTGACCACTGGGAAGGATCAGTCAGTATGTAGCCTATGTGGTGCAGTATGTAGCCTATGTGGTGCAGTATGTAGCCTATGTGGTGCAGTATGTAGCCTATGTGGTGCAGTATGTAGCCTATGTGGTGCAGTATGTAGCCTATGTGGTGCAGTATGTAGCCTATGTGGTGCAGTATGTAGCCTATGTGGTGCAGTATGTAGCCTATGTGGTGCAGTATGTAGCCTATGTGGTGCAGTAGTAGCCTATGTGGTGCAGTATGTAGCCATGTGGTGCAGTATGTAGCCTATGTGGTGAGTATGTACCTATGTGGTGCAGTATGTAGCCTATGTGGTGCAGTATGTAGCCTATGTGGTGCAGTATGTAGCCTATGTGGTGCAGTATGTAGCCTATGTGGTGCAGTATGTAGCCTAGAGTACCTTTATAAGAGAGTGTAACGCCATTCATTGCTTTCTCGCCTGTTATAAAGGTACTGTAGTGCCGCCTTGCCCTCAGCGCACCCTAACCCGCCACCGGAAGACACTGGCAGCAGCCTCGAAAGTGGAACAAGGGACACGGGAACCCGATGCGTCAGTGCCCCGCCGCGACCACACACCGGCGGCGTGACAGACACGTGGGGGAGCCCTGGCGTCGCACCCCTAGTCAAGGCTGCGTCTACATGTTGACTTTGCCGCCCGTTGCACCGGCTTAGCTTTTTGTCTTATCTCTATGAGGAACTGTGACGGGTGACCTGGTGACTCACGCTGACAGCTATGTACAGTCACGCCATGTACTTCGCGAACACTTGCGGCGAGGCAATCCCATCAATTTCTCAAATCTTTTCCTTGTCTACAAATGTTCGCTCAGTCTCCTCTTGGAGACCCCCTCCACCCCCCCTAAATAGCCACACCTGTTTCAAACCTTCCCGACTTTATAGCTCCCTGATGAGTAATTATAGTTTTAAATCCCGCACCAACAGCTAATGACAATTTAACAGCTCCCTCCCTCCCTCCCTCCCTCTTTTCCTCCCTTCCTCCTTCCATTGAGCCCTTCAACTGGGTCCTTCCTCCATCAGACAGGATGAAGTAACTTTTAAAATATTTACATTCTTTGTTTT
This sequence comes from Chionoecetes opilio, assembly GCA_016584305.1. Classification (NCBI taxonomy): domain Eukaryota; kingdom Metazoa; phylum Arthropoda; class Malacostraca; order Decapoda; family Majidae; genus Chionoecetes; species Chionoecetes opilio. Next base: position 126,471 of record JACEEZ010010749.1, on the reverse strand, counting down.
CGGAAAAAATAATGGCTATAGCAAAATATATTCGTAACACTGAGAGCAAGGGTGTGTGTGTGTGTGTGTGTGTGTGTATGTGTGTGTGTGTGTGTGTATGTGTGTATGTGTGTGTGTGTGTGTGTGTGTGTGTGTGTGTGTGTGTGTGTGTGTGTGTGTGTGTGCGTGCGCACGCGCGCGCGTAGATGTGTGAATGTAGCCAATAATATTGTTTGGAAATATCTATAATTAAAGTATTTTTAATTTTACATTATGTATGTGTATAGGCGTATTTTGTCCATGCCCTTGGAAGTAAAATTTTACTTATTTAAGCTCCGCCCACTTATTTTTTACTCTTTTGCGTGCATAGAAAACTGAGCAGATACACTTCGGCAGCGATATTTTACTCTTTTCCTGTAAAATTATACAGTCGTGGGTGTGGGTGGTGGTTTCAAGAGCCTGGCCAATCTGATCGCGCGCATGAGAAAATCTTATCAAAACTCCTCCCGTAAATGTTTCTCTTTTCCTTTAATTCTCATCCAATTCAACATTCATTACATGCGCACGACATGCAAAGGATACTGTATTTAATTAATAGTAGGTAAGGAGTAGTAAGGAGTAGAGTAGGTGACTCTTAACAGGTAAGAAGTCACAAATATTAAAATTCTCCAGCGACGTCTGGGAACAAATTTCCCAATCCCTCGAATTTTTCAATGTGTCCGAATCTTCGTTGATGCTTGCTGGCTTAGCACCAAAACTGGTGTATTATTGCTATAGTATAGTCAAATACTTAAATATATTCATGAGTGATATTACATTTGCAATAGAAATGTATAAATTTGGTATATATGTTATATCACACAAAAAGAAAGCCTTTTAGAGAACCTATCGCAGGGCACGAATACGAACATTTCATCAGTCTGATTTAGCTCCAACACGAGTAGGAAGGTCTCGATCTGTGTGTAACCCACGGGCCACCACACAACCACACACCAGGCACCCACCCGCACCACCACCGACCCACCCACCACCACCCACCACACACACACCCACACACACCCCCACACGCCCATCACCCACCGCCCACCACACACCCACACCCACCCACCACACATCCGCCCCCACACACCCACCACACGCCCATCACCCATCCCCACCACACACCACCACACCCCATCCACCCCACCACACACCCACCACCACACGCCCATCACCCATCCGCCCACCACACACCCACCCACCACACGCCCATCATACATCCGCCCACCACACACCCACCCACCACACGCCCATCACACATCCGCCCACCACACACCCACCCACCACACACCCATCATACATCCGCCCACCACACACCCACCCACCACACGTCCATCACACACCCGCCCACCACACACCCGCCCATGGATGTTAAACGGGGGAGATGCACTGGAGGATGAATCACAACCAGCATTCATCTAGGTTTAGGCAAAGAATAATTCGTGAAACGTAGATGTAGGTATACACGTAGCCTACATACGTACAGGTCCATGATAGCATTAAACATCCTCGACGCACATCGTGAAATGGCTGTGTAGCAAATAGATATTCAAATAACAGTTTCATAGCGCCCTAAACATTTCAGTTTAATATCAAGTCCATCTATAGAGTTAGAAAACAAGGCTAGGCCATTCTAAGAGCTCAAAACAATTAGATATCGATGTGTAATACAGACAATCACGCTACTACTCTTTGCTGTGCCTTCAATAATGTCAACCTTAACGATATTCCTTGAGCCTCTGTAAGAGGTAATGAAGTGTACGACACTTTTACTCTCGGCAACATCAAGAAAGAGCTTTGGCAGCGCTACAATCGTATTTTGTGATGGCAAGCAGGGGCGGAGCTTAAAAGAGTAAAATTATACACAAAATTGGCCCAACAAAATACGCCTTTTATTCCTCATTGTGTGATAGTGTGAGAGAGAGAGAGAGAGAGAGAGAGAGAGAGAGAGAGAGAGAGAGAGAGAGAGAGAGAGAGAGAGAGAGAGAGAGAGAGAGAGAGAGAGAGAGAGAGAGAGAGAGAGAGAGAGAGAGAGAGAGAGAGAGAGAGAGAGAGAGAGAGAGAGGCTAATCTGGTAATTATGGGTTTAACTCCTGCACAAACCAACCACTAAAGACATTTTAATAAGGTGACGTCTCGAGGTGCTAAAAACTTTATCCTTCTTGTGCCTCAAGCAAGGCTTTCTGATCCATTTACATCCTATAAGCTAAGTGGAGATATCAGGGCCAGGACCCATATATAAAGCATGTAGTGGAAATGTGCAGTCACTTAGCCTTCACCAGCACTTCAGTCAGTACACACACACACACACACACACACACGACACACGATTCGTATTAATATGATTAATATACTTTCTTTAATCAATAGTTTGTTTCACTTAATTTTATACTACAAAAATGTTATACTCTCTCGCTCTCTCTCTCTCTCTCTCTCTCTCTCTCTCTCTCTCTCTCTCTCTCTCTCTCTCTCTCTCTCTCTCTCTCTCTCTCTCTCTCTCGCTCTAGAATATACGATCGATTCAAATATGACTAGTTTACTACTGCTATGCCAAACATAGCATAGCAGTAGTAATAGTAGTAGCAGTAGTGGTGGTAGTATTGCCTTGTTTAGCAGTAGGTGTTAATGAATAGTAATTATAGTTTTAAGTCTCGCAATTACACTAATGACAGTTTAACAGCTCTAACAGAGGGAGAGAGATAGGGAGGAGGGACGGAAGGAGGGAAGGAGGGAAGGATGGATGGAGGGAGGGAGACAGAAAGGAAAAGATGAAGGGAGGGAAGGGAGGAGGGAGACAGAAGGACCACCAGGTAGGAGGAACAGGTGTTGTAAGAAGCAGGTAAGGGAAGGGAGAGAGGGAGGGAAGAAGGGAGGGAGACAAAAGAGTAGAGGAAGGAGAGAGGGAGAAAGGGTTACTGAAATTTAAGAGGAATGGGAGGGAAGAAAAAGGACGTGGGGGGAAGGAGAGAGAGAGAGGAGAGAGAGAGAGAAGAGAGAGGAGAGAGGAAGAAGAGAGGAGAGAGAGAGAGAGAGAGAGAGAGAGAGAGAGAGAGAGGGAGAAAGGACGAAAGAGGAAGGAGGGAAGAAAAGAGAGAGAAGAGAGAGAGAGAGAGAGAGAGAGAGAGAGACGAAGAGGAAGAGGAGAGGAGAGAAAAGAGAGAGGAGAGAGAGAGAGAGAGAGGAGAGAGAGAGAGAGAGAGAGAGAGAGAGAGAGAGAGAGGAGAGAGAGAGAGAGAGAAAATGAGGCGAGGGAGGGAGAGATGGCCCCCGTGGGATTAACAACATCCCAGGGGAAGGAGGAGGAATGCATTGTACAGACTTTGAGAATATGAACGATAATTTATTGGAAAATACGAAAAGGAAATGGAAGGAGAGGATCCGAGGCCTGTGTGTTCGCGATTTAGGTGGAGTGACTGGTTCTCGGATTTAGGTGGAGTGACTGTACCTACTGGCCCAACACTCCTGCCTCGCGTCGCCTATATAGTAACCAGGGTAGGACAAGAAGTAACGGATTCAAGCTGGAAAAGCGTAGATTTAAAAAGCAATAGGGAAAAACTGGTTCACAAATAGGTGGTCAGTGCGGAGTCAATAGGGAGCTTTAAAAGGAGGCTGCATAATTTTATGGATGGGGATGAAAGGTGGATGTAGGTATTGTTAAGTAACAGGAACTACCACGTGTAGGTCTCCCGGCCTCTTGTAGCTTCCTTATGTTCTTATGTTCTTATGTTGTCGCCTCTAGTGTGAGAAATGATTATTCGGTTCTCGCTGTGTCGTCCCCAACCAAATACACTCAATAGCAAGAATTACCACCTTGCATTCGCCTGCTACCCTTAACCCCTTCACGCCCAGATCTTTCCTTTGTTATATAAAAAAATCGTCTGTTAGCCATAAAATTACGAAAAGTAACTGAATATACCAAATTAGCTCGTGAACAAGGATACTAAACAGGTCAT
>JACEEZ010010749.1:92500-117500 GCA_016584305.1 Chionoecetes opilio | reverse complement strand
TATAACATTTTAGGTAGTATTGAATGCATAAATACTAAATACGATAATATTTTTTTCACAGGAAGCACTAACATACATTCAGTCGCTTCCATTAGTAAAAAAAAAATTTAATGTTAAAAAGCGAAAATGTGCCAGACATCAGAGGTCATATGGCACGCTTCCATTAGTATATAGTGTAAAAAATATATATACAACTCTTTAGGTAGTATTGCATGCATATAATACTAAAGACTATTTTCTTTTCGCAGGCAGCACCAACAAGTCCAACATGCACTAAACACTTCGAGGCATGAAGAAAAGCGGTGAAAGTAGACGTCTCTTATCGGCTACTGTTTTGTAGGAAGTCAAGTTGCTGTCCTAAAAGGGAGCGTGGAGACACCAGCAGGAAGACTTCACTCCGATTCTGTCCCATTAATAAGTTAAGGTACGAAGTGTGTGTGCGTGTGCGTGTGCGTACGTGCGTGTTATTTCCAATGATTTTGCCATTTCCTGAAAGATAAATGTACACTTATCCTACACTGTTGTCAGACCTTATTATCTTATTGCATCTTATCATCACACACACACACAACACTAGCAAGGTTTTGTTTGTTCTTCCCCGCGCGTCACCTTCCCCAGGCAGGTCTTGGTGGCGCCTGGCTCTGTCCCGCCCCCACCCTCCACCACACCCCTTGCTCCACCCCCCCACCACACAGGCCCCACACCCCCTGCTCCACCCCCCCACCACACAGGCCCCACACCCCTTGCTCCACCCTGCCCCGAAGACTTTATCTATCTATATACACTCGCATGTACTGTTTATATATGTGTATGTATTCATGAACACACACATCTTTATATATCTCTCCATCCATATTCTGATGTATGTAAAGATGGGGGCATATGCTAAGCTGCGCGTGGCCTCTGTGCTAATCTCCGTGACCTATCTACCTATCTAAAATTGTAAAACACACACACACACGGTAGATGATCAGGTCAGGATAATCTACCTCAGGTGACCTGATCAGGTCACCTCGTTGTGTAGGTGGTTTGCCATCACGTGTTCACAGCGTGGTGACCGAGCAGGTGGAGAGGGTGTTAGGGGTGGTGAGTAACGTGTGGAGGGGGGGAGGGGGGCAAGGTGAGGGGCAGGATGGATGGGGTGGTGTGGAGGAAGGAAGTTTGCCTCGCACACCACAACACCAACGTTTTTTGGCAACCACCGACACTGTACTTGCCAGCGTTGTGAGGCACCACGGGCAGGAAGCAGCGTGGTGCTACCGCAGCATCACGGTGCTTTCTGCCTCACGAAGAAGGCAAATATAGTCAGTGTCGGTTGTTGCCAAAAAACGTTGGTGTGGTGAATATGTTGGTGTGGTGAATATGTTATATAAGATTAACGAAGGCATCAGTGAAGTAATAATTATTCTCTTTATTTACAACATTTTTTATTGTTCACAGATCCCGTGGACAACTGTCGCCGGTGTAACACTGCGCTGCGCCTGTGTGCATTCTGAGCGACGGTGACGGCATGGCTCATGGGGGCGTCGAGGCTTTGCAGGGCCGGTGTTGCGCGAAAAAGTTGTCAAGGCGCAAAATCCTGTAGACCCTCCATTCATCTCTTATTTCACTGGTTTTACAGCTTAACTGCTGTCCTGATACATGCATGTTACAGGTGACCTCGAGGCACTAGCTTCCCATGAGAACACTGGCAAGTAATAATAGTTACTCAAAAACTTGAAATATCCACGTCAAAAAGTAAAAGTGAAGTCAGGTTGTGGGAACAAGGGTAAGGTTCTTATCAGGTATAATTATTATCCTTTGTCTGGATATCAGTGCATCTAACTACTCTTATTAAATAACGGGTGTCTCGGAGTATCCTGTAACATGTTTCAGGGCAGCAGTAAAACTGTAAAACATGCAAATCAAAGAGATAGTTTAACTTTCTCGTAAGTTAGACCTAAGTATATTCTTTGATGTGCATGTTTTACAGCATTACTGCTGCCCTGAAACATGTTACAGGGTGGTCTGAAACACTTATTATTTCATGAGAGTAGTTAGATGCACAGGTATCCAGACAAAGGATCATTTTATACCTGACTTTTTTTTCTTTTCTAGCCACTCAAGGCCTTGCCCAGTGATGGTGTGTGGTGGTGAGGGTGTGGTGGTGAGGGTGAGGGTTTAGGTATCGTCCCGCCTGAGCAACATCCGGGTGACGGTGCGGGTGCCGCCCTTCATCAAACGGGAGGTGGCCCAGGGGGGGACGCCTCTGTGGCCTCACACTGGGACATACAGGATGGGCATGGCCTCCAACAAGCCCCAAGCCCCTGGGAGCCCCCTATATGTTCGATGCCGTGTTCCGCCCCTAGGCGCAGAACGAGGACGTGTACCGCCAGGTGGCGAGGCCCATCGTTGAGGCGGCACTGGCAGGATTTAACGGCACGATTTTTGTTTACGGCCAGACATCATCGGGCAAGACGTACACCATGATGGGAGACCGCCACAGCCCTGGCGTCGTAGAACATCTTCCGCTGTATTGAGGAGACGCCGGATCGTGTCACTTGATCAGAACTTCGTACATGGAAATCTACAATGAGAACATATCTGACCTGCTGGCGGGGCGGGATCCCAAGGGGCGTCTCCCTCCCATACTCCTGTTCCCACAACCTGACTGATTCACTTCTACTTTTTGCGTGCTTATGAGTAACTATTATTACTTGTCAGTGTTCTCATGGGAAGCTGGTGTCTCGGTGTCGCCTGTAACATGTATCAGGGCAGCAGTTAAGCTGTAGAACCAGTGAAATGAGACAGATGAATCGAGGAGGGTCTACAGGATTCCGCGCAACACCGGCGTCGGGGAGGCTACGTCAAGGGCGAGGTGAAGGCGATGGTCCACGTGCCACTTTCATGTCTGGGCCGCGACCTTTCACTGGTCGTGGCTTCTTGGATCATGGATTTATTGCTTCCTGAAGGTGCCGCGTTGGGTCAGACAATCTGGAAAAAAATAAAATATAGGTAAATAAGTATATATAGATAGATAGATAGCTACAAATAAAAGATATATACATCTTTTCATACGCGTAATACTATAGTTGACTGTAGAAGTTAATCTCAAAACCACTTAAGACTTCAAGCTTATATTATATGGACGCAGAAGTTCAGTGGTTGTTTTGTCGTATGTGTAGGAATACTTTCACTCAAATTCAGCGTCTGTTCTTATCTGTGAGTGTCGCTAATCTATATGTAATGCAGGAACAGAACTAGCTGACCTTACATAAACACCTTATATAATAAAAAATCATGGTGGGTGAGAACTAAACCAGACGCGAGCAATCGTGTAGAAGTGTTTGCAAAACCGATGAAATACTTAGGGAAGGCCGGCCGGAAATTTGGCAGAGGCGGAGGGAGAGATACAAACCCTGATGTAATAAAAACAGTCTTAGTTACAATAAGTATCTGAATAAATAACTAGATTGAAGGGTTAGTTCTACCGTCAATAACATTATAGTCGCCACTGCACTAATGTCGCCAGGCGAATATTAAGAATTTTAGCATCACTGCAGACGTATGTGCCACCGTGTACATACTATATATAAACTACTGTGCATGCCTCTTTAGTGGCACATACAAATCTCTAGTGATGCTAAAATGACTAATATATGGCTCCTGGCGACATTGGTGCAGGTGGCGACTATAGTGTTATTGACGGTAGAACTAACCCTTTAATAATGTTTGTTTAGGGCTGCGAGGATCCCTTGGGGAACACTATGAGCCCCCCTTTAATCATTCAGTTATTCAGATACTTATTGTAACTACAACTGTATGAAAGTAAATCATGGTTTCTATCTCCCTCCGCCACTGCCAACATTTCAAACTTTCTTGCTGATACTAAATGATCATCTTATGAATTTCAATACAAAATAACACTGAAATATTCTGTTTTGTCTTTACCTTTCAGCTTGTGGAGTGAGCACGGGAGGCGGCGCGGCGGTGTCTGGGTGGGCGTGACAGGGAAGGCAAGGAGGCGCTGGTCTTGTGCAGGAACTACCGCGTGTAGGTGTCGCGACCTCTTGTATTCTTATGTCTTGCCGGACACCCCACCCCCCACCTCAGCCTCACACTCCCTCGCGGCGCCCTTCACCACCACCTCAAGCTGACCGGAATCAACCTGGAGATTAATACATGTATAAGAATACCTACATTTTATACTAATATACATAGGGAATATCTACATTTTATACTAATATATAGGGAATACCTACATGGTTTTTTTGCCTGAATAAAAAATACAAGTGATAAAACAGTTTTTAAATATCTTTTAAAAAAATGGGAAAAAGAACTTCTAAATATCTTGAAAAAAATGCAAAAAAGAGCTTTTAAATACATCTTTAAATAAAATGCATGAATGCCAAAAAACGGCTATTGGTAAAGAACCGTATGTTTGAAATCACCCAGAAGCAGAAGGAGTCCAGACTAGGAATATTCATGAATTTAAAGCCAAGCTGGATAAGATTACATAAGGAGACGTTTATTTTTTTGCATCAATGTAAAAGTGTAATGGATGTTAAGCTAAATAAAAAAAATTAGCTGAAAAAAGAAAAAAAAGTCAAGAGCTAATTTTACCTGCATGTCATAGCTTGGTAAATAAACACTTATCTTTGGCTTCCTAAGGCGTGTTGGCAGTGGCACGCAGCCAAGCCACGGCAGTGAATGTTAAGTGAATATTGCAGAATGCTATGAATCATGCTGGCCAATCACGCTCCAACCTCAAATATCCCTGCTCGATTATTAAGGAATATCTAAGGAGTAATCTTTTGATAGAAAAAATAAATGTTGCAAGTCATTATTTTTGTTTGTTTAGTCAAGTGAAAGCTTAAAACACCTAAAAAGTTGAATTAATCGAAGAATTATAATGAAGGAATTAAACTTGAATTAAAAGATACAATGATGTAAAAAACTTAAATCTTACTAGAAAAGGGATTCTTGAATGACAACACAAATACTTCTTTATCATGAAGACTAAAGTAGTAATGGCGAAGTAGTGATAATCTCAGGAAACTCATCCATAATCTTTGGATGCGAATAAAGTCTCAGAAACTCTAGAGATAAGATTTGAGCACAAGGTCCATGTTTTACCTCGCCTGAATATATCAAGCGTGTGTCCTCCAAGCCAACACTGACCGCAGAGCCTCGGCAGAATATAAAACAGGCTTGACTTTGGGCACAGAATTAACAAGGCAACAGGCGGAGGTAGGGGAGAGGCATGGGCTGGAGGCATAGGCAGGGGGGGAATGGACGAGGCGAGGGGCATACAGGGGGGGGCATAGGCAGGAGGGGAATGGACGAGGCGGGGGCATAGGCAGGGGGCATAGGCAGGGGGGGAATGGACGAAGCGAGGGGCATAGACAGGGGGGCAAGGCAGGGGGCATAGGCATGGGTGGCATAGACAGGAGGGGGGGGGCATAGGCAGGGGCATAGACAGGGGGGGGGCATAGGAAGGGGGAAAGGACGAGGCGGGGGCATAGGCAGGGGGCATAGACAGGGGGGGGCATAGGCAGGGGGGAATGGACGAGGCGGGGGGCATAAACAGGGGGGAATGGACGAGGCGGGGGGCATAGGCAGGGGGCATAGACAGGGGGGGGGCATAGGCAGGGGGGAATGGACGAGGCGGGGGGCATAGGCAGGGGGCATAGACAGGGGGGGGCATAGGCAGGGGGGAATGGACGAGGCGGGGGGCATAGGCAGGGGGCATAGACAGGGGGGGGGGGCATAGGCAGGGGGGAATGGACGAGGCGGGGGGCATAGGCAGGGGCATAGACAGGGGGGGGGTATAGGCAGGGGGGAATGGACGAGGCGGGGGGCATAGGCAGGGGGCATAGACAGGGGGGGGGCATAGGCAGGGGGGGAATGGACGAGGCGGGGGCATAGGCAGGGGGCAGACAGGGGGGGGGGGCATAGGCAGGGGGGAATGGAGGAGGCGGGGGGCATAGGCAGGGGGCATAGACGGGGGGGGGGGCATAGGCAGGGGGGGAATGGACGAGGCGGGGGGCATAGGCAGGGGGCATAGACAGGGGGGGGGCATAGACAGGGGGGAATGGACGAGGCGGGGGGCATAGGCAGGGGGCATAGACAGGGGGGGGGGGCATAGGCAGGGGGGAATGGACGAGGCGGGGGGCATAGGCAGGGGGCATAGACAGGGGGGGAGGGGCATAGGCAGGGGGGAATGGACGAGGCGGGGGGCATAGGCAGGGGGCATAGACAGGGGGGGGGGGGGGCATAGGCAGGGGGGAATGGACGAGGCGGGGGGCATAGGCAGGGGGCATAGACAGGGGGGGGGGGCATAGGCAGGGGGGAATGGACGAGGCGGGGGCATAGGCAGGGGGCATAGACAGGGGGGGGCATAGACAGGGGGGAATGGACGAGGCGGGGGGCATAGGCAGGGGGCATAGACAGGGGGGGGGGGGCATAGGCAGGGGGAATGGACGAGGCGGGGGGCATAGGCAGGGGGCATAGACAGGGGGGGGGAGGGGCATAGGCAGGGGGGAATGGACGAGGCGGGGGCATAGGCAGGGGGCATAGACAGGGGGGGGGGGGGCATAGGCAGGGGGAATGGACGAGGCGGGGGGCATAGGCAGGGGGCATAGACAGGGGGGGGGCATAGGCAGGGGGGAATGGACGAGGCGGGGGGCATAGGCAGGGGGCATAGGCAGGGGGGGGGCATAGGCAGGGGGGAATGGACGAGGCGGGGGGCATAGGCAGGGGGCATAGACAGGGGGGGGGGGCATAGGCAGGGGGGGAATGACGAGGCGGGGGGCATAGGCAGGGGGCATAGACAGGGGGGGGGGGCATAGGCAGGGGGGGAATGGACGAGGCGGGGGCATAGGCAGGGGGCATAGGCAGGGGGGAATGGACGAGGCGGGGGGCATAGGCAGGGGGGCATAGAAATGGGGGGGGCATAGGCAGGGGGGGAATGGACGAGGCGGGGGGCATAGACAGGGGGGAATGGACGAGGGGGGGCATAGACAAGGGGGGCATAGACAGGGGGGCATAGACAAGGGGGGCATAGGCAAGGGGGGCATAGACAAGGGGGGGCATAGGCAGGGGGGCAGACAAGGGGCATAGGCAGGGGGGGCATAGACAAGGGGGGGCATAGACAAGGGGGGGCATAGACAAGGGGGGCAGACAAGGGGCATAGGCAGGGGGGGCATAGACAAGGGGGGGACAGAGAGGGGGGGGCATAGACAAGGGGGCATAGACAGGGGGGGAATGGACGTAGTGGGGGCATGGGCGTGAGGGGGGGTTAGGGAGTGTGGGCGCAGTGTCCTACAGTGTCCTACGCGAGTACTTCACTGTCGGCCAAGGTCAAGCCAGGCATCACTGCAGTCTGCACCCACAAACTAACACACGTGACACCAAACACAAGATAAGGCGGAAGGCAACAGCACTTTCTTCTTACTCGTACTTACTTTTGTCGCCGTGAAATCTACGCGTTTCTTTTCTTGTTGCTGTTTGTGTTACTGTTGTATCCTTCTCTCCCTGAAAAGAAAAATACTGGCTTTCAATTTTCATCAGAGTTTTCTGTCTTAAACAACTTCAAATATGTGTTCTCGAATGTCGCATAAACACTCATTTCGAGACGAGCTCCACCAGCGCTAGCGCTGCTCAACACCCAGGCTTATCATGTCCTGTTGAAGACTGTCAGCCCGTTCTACCACCTCGGCGAATAGCATGTGTGGTGTGGTTGGTGTGTTGATTGAATAAAAGAAAAAAAAATATATATATATATATGTCTATCATTAAACTTTTTTTTATCCCATTAGTTAAGATAATAACTTACTAATTATTGAGTACTATAATTGTACTCTCTCTCTCGTTCCTTCATAAACGCTACATTTTGGAGGGAGATATTTTCAAGTTACTTAGTTTTACATGAAGTCTTTGATAGACCCTTGCAGTGGCGTAGCTAGGTATCTATCAATAAGGGGGCACAGCCATGTATGGGGGGGGGGACACTATGGCAAGCGGAGCTCAAGGGCATTCTGATGCCACATAAAGGTATTAGTGCATACTCAAGTCACAGGTCCAAGCAGATTACGGCACCCATGGCCAATGGGGGGGGGGGTCTGGGGGGCTCCGGATTCTCATGGGGGGCACGGGCCCCCCCGTAACTACGCCACTGGCTATAGCTGATCTGACGTTCTATAAGGTTGAAAGATAACGAGGCAACAGCCATTACTTTGCAGGGAGGACTTACCTCAAATCTCCCTCCCTCCCTCCCTCCACCTCCCACTCATAGCAGCGCCGACAGGAAAAAGCCACTAAAAAGATAAGATAAGATTTTCATCCTATCTAGACACTTTGCAAGTACCAACTACAAGGTTATTGACTATACAAAGCGCCGCCACGTCAGCACGAACTAGGCGGACTCGAACCGCTGACCGAATGCACAGGGACGCTGCACATTGCGAACTCACGTCTCTACCAACCTTGCCACCCTGACGGGCAGCCACTAAAAAGAAATGGTTGAATGTTCATTACTCAGACCTGGGGTGGCCAATGAAATTTCAGGCACCCCCTAGATCCGCCACTGCCCACTCATTTCTTTCACTCTCTACTTAACTTACACTGTAGAAATATGAAGAAAAGCAACAAAATAAAGCGTTGTTTGGCCAAAACTCAGCCTCTGCCTCCTCCCAGGCCCCAGTTGCCTGCACACACGTCCTGCCACCTCGCTGCCTCGCCCTCGACAGTCGCTCGTACTGGATTACTCAAGGAACTCAACATTGCTTCGAAACATCAACCCGTTCCCTTATTTTCTTCCCACACCCTTAACTGCTGACATTTGACCAATAATTCTTCACCTGTAACGTAGTCCAAGTCTTTAATATCAGTAAATGTGAGTTAGTAATAGTGGTGGTATAGTTTTGTGGCATTTTCTTTAAAGCTTATATTGAAAGGGTTCGTTAGTGTTTCGAACTCGTTAACTGGGTCGCAGAGGATTGTGGGTAGGATATCATCAATTTTTTTTTGCTACGTAGTTAGTTGATTGGTAAAGGACTGGATTACTTTGTCACTTGCTGGTTACTATTAATATCTTTAGTGAAAAATATTGGCATTATATTCACCACAACCATATTATTGGATAGACTTCAAATATAATGTTATCGAATTGAACCTAACACTAATTTCGAGACCAGCTCCTCCCATTGCGTAAAATTATGCTAAACAAGATAACTACGCCTTATACAGCCTTACTGAGGGCTGTGTAGACTTCATATATGTGTTATCTAATATAATTAATTACTCCTCAGCACCACAAACAATGACTTATAGTCTATTTTTTTTAACAAGGCGAAAATTCCATTCTATCTTAAGGTCTCATGCTAAACATTATGCCTCTGTTTACCTGATAATAGGGTTAACTACGATCAAACACAACTGAAAATAAGAAGTAGCATAGTATTCTCTCCTGGCATCAAATATCAGTCAGTAAGCAGCAAGGGGGCAGGATTTTTCACCTCGTTAAAAAAACCAGAGTATAGTTTGAATTCATTGGTCTTGTTGGTGTTACGATCTCGTGGTCTTGCAAAGATTGATAAGCTAGCCAGCCAGAGCTCTTTATTTTGTCTCCCTCAAGAGCGATTGAAATGTCATATGAGAGCTTCAATTTTACCTTCATGAACAAGGGCCCGCAGATTGGTAGTTAGGCGCGCTAACCACTAGGTACACCACAGAGGCGACATAATAACTATTGACTTATTTTCTTTACAAACTATTGATTGTCAGGTACAGTTTTCTTGCAGTGTGTGTGTGTGTGTGTGTGTATGTGTGTGTGTGCGTGTGTGTGTGTGTGTGCGTGTGTGTGTGTGTGTGTGCGTGTGTGTGTGTGTGTGTGCGTGTGTGTGTGTGTGTGTGCGTGTGTGTGTGTGTGTGTGTGTGTGTGAAAGTAGTAACCCATAGGTACTTTTAAGGCAATTGAATAACTTATCAATTTAAATGAAATATAGATTAATAAGAACATATAAAAAATCACTCCAGTAAATATCAATCACTACGTCGAAAACAAACATATTTCATTTCTAACACATGCCTCTTCACGGGACAGGATAGAGAGAGGAAGCTAACACAGGGTCAACAGGACGGTATAAGAGGGGGTTGTTGAGCCCCGTCGGACCTCTGGTGAAGGGACTGACTGACTGACTTCCTTCCTTATTGAAGTTAGGGCGTCATGTTTTATTGGACAACACGTAGAAGAAGTCAACACAGTCTTCAATAGGACATCATAAGGCGTGTAGTTGTTCAGCATCCTTTATTTATTCTGGTAGAGAGAGTAAAAAAAGAACCTCATCTCGAAAAATAGTATTATGTTACTTAATAATTAATATATTCGAGAACACGGAAAAGAAGTCAACACAGTCTTCAATAGGACATCATGAGGCGTAGTTGTTCAGCATCATTTCTCTGTTTGTTTTTTTATAGTGAGTGGTAGAGAGAAAGGACCTCATCTCGAAAATTAGTATTGTGTTACTCTAATATATTGGATAACACATATATGAAATCAACACAGCCTTCAATAAGGACAACATAAGGCGTAGTTAACTTGATCAGCACCAATTTTTTTTATATAGGTAGAGAGAGGACCTCATCTCGAAAATTGGTATTATGTTACTTAACCCCTTGAGGCCCAGAACGTGATTTCTATTGTAATTTGACTCCCAGTAGATGATTTTTAATGACTATAAGCAATGTTTTTATAGATATGACCTGTTTAGTATCCTTGTCGACTAACTAATTTGGTATATTCAGTGACTTTTCGTAATTTTATGGCTTGACAACATACATTTTTTTTATAGCAAAGGAAAGATCTGGGTGTGAAGGGAATAAGGCAGGCGCGTGGCACAGAGGCTCGCTCTTAGCAACGTGACGGGGGGGGAGGGGAGGAGAGAGAGAGAGAGAGAGAGAGAGAGAGAGAGAGAGAGAGAGAGAGAGAGAGAGAGAGAGAGAGAGAGAGAGAGAGAATGTGTTGCAGAGTTCATTCCTTCTACCTCTACCACCCTCAGCGCCTGACAATAAGCTAAAATTAAAGTTCCCTTACATGGTTATCTTCCTCATTAATTATAGACGGCAAAGAGAAAGTTAGTGATTGGTGAAACAAGTCATACTGGTAAGACGACACAAATATACAGGGAAAGTATTCTCGTTGTGTCTCGGTGTCTTAACAAGCATCGCCATGATACTCAAAAGAAAAACAGTTACTTTCCCTTGTGCAGCCCTTCTTACTAATATACTTCTCTCTCTCCTCTCTCTCTCTCTCTCTCTCTCTCTCTCTCTCTCTCTCTCTCTCTCTCTCTCTCTCTGTTTCCTCTTCCTCTAACCCGTTTTGCTCCCTCCCTCACCTACAGGCCTCAAGAATAACCTTCCCTCCACCCACAACCCGGGACGAGGCGTCAGGTTTATCCCGGCAACAGCCACTTCGGGCCCATGCAGGAAGGCAGGCGGGCAACAAGCACGTGGTCCTTTACTGGTGTTGTCAAGGGAGTACGGAGGAGGTAGCCCTTTGAAGATATTTTTGTTAAGCATCGCTATCTCCGACGCGCCTATCCCAGACCTTCCTTGACCTTATACATAAGACGTGTTTTTTTAAGCTTGACACTGTATGGCTTGACACAGATTCGCTGCTGCCGTCTTGGCCGCAGGATTAACAGGGTCCAAGATTAACTGACCATCTATCTATCTATCAAAAGTCAATTGATCTAGTTCCAATCCCTTGCCATACATAAGACGTGGTTTTAAGCTTGACACTGTATGGCTTGAGACAGATTCAGTGCTGCCGTCTTGACCGCAGGCACAGAGGTTGTTGCTAGCCTGGTGCAGGACTGACGCCCTTCATGCACGCGTTGGCTGGGAACACTTATATAAACCTGTGGGTGCGATCGCAGGCTATATATGGTGATTTATGGACTGAGGGGGCGATCACAGACTATATAGATAGACTGTGGGCGATATAGAGGAGGTACAGGTGGTCGCCACTCCTCTCCTGGCCGATTTGGTCCTTGTTCGCTATATTCAGAGCTGCCAGTGAATGATCAGTTCCCAGTGTCCCTCCTCCGCCACCCGAGGGACGCACTCAGTAGGCCTACTTGACTCTCCTTCAGCCGGGTACACACACGCGAACATTACATCGTAACGTAACTCCGTCGTGTAACAAAAGCCGTTACTAATGGCACTGTATTATTAGGCCGAGACAGGCCTGACAATGGCGTCATGATATTGATATACCTTGCATCAGTCACTGAAGTCATCATTATGTTATCTCTAATACTACACTAATGTTACCTGCATGGCTGGTGGCGTCCCCCCGGCAGGCTGTCACGGCAGAGGCAGGCCCGTGGGCAGGACGGTGCTGACAGCCGCCGCCTCCAGCCTGCTTCAAAATCTGAAATAAAAACGTTGATACAAACTTTGCTTCCTTAATATCCTCACCTGCAACAATACTTTGTCACAATGAAAATACTATCATGAATATTACTTATCATACTTATTATCTACCTATCTCTACATTAATCTACCTATATCTATATGAATATTACCTACCTATCATATTACAGGAACTACCTGCGGGCTTTGTGTTACCCATTTTTGTTGTGCCCTTGGCCAGTTCCTTGAGATGTAAAAGAAAAAAAAAAAAAAAAAACTTGTGTAAGTCTCGCGGCCTCATGTAGCTTCCTTATGTTCTTATGTAGTTATTAAGTTATCACATTATGAAAGACAGGAGAGTTATATCACATCCATCCCTTTCACCGCCTCAGACCTGCCACAGGATTGCAAGCTGACAGATTCAAGCTTGGATCTGCAGCGACGGGATTGGCAATGCACTTTGAGACTTAATCATCACTATATGGATGATAATACAATGTTACAAAGAGGGAGGAACGCGTGTATTGTATTCATGAAGAACACGATGAAAGGGTAGCTACGCACGGCTGCAAAATGGACTATAATTTTATTTTTTATTTTTTTATTTTTACATCACAAAGGACTGGCCTTGGTGAAAAAAAAAAGGTAATAAAAAGCCTATTGGGATAAATTTTAGTCAGGTCAGTAAATATGAGACATTCTTTTTATTTTCTTTGTTAAAATAGTAACAAAAAGTCCGCTTACTGTCTAACAATGTCTCCAAGAACACGCCAAGCAGTAGAAATGGGTCATCGGAAACAAAGAGACAACCTAAGGTCAGCCACGCGCACCCCACACGAGTACATTTTAATTAACCCCTTGAGACCCAGAACGTAATATCCTTTGTAATTAGGCTACCATTAAACGATTTTTTAGTGAATATAAGGAATATTTTATAGATATGACCTGTTTAGTATCCTTGTCGACTAACTCATTTAATATATTCAGTTACTTTTCGTAAGTTTATGGCTAACAACAGTTTTTTTTATAGTAAAAGAAAGATCTGGGCGTGAAGGGATTAATGCAGCCACTGGATGGAGGATGCGACGCGACTGCTGATGGGAACTTATGCCCTGGCTATATAGATACCCTCGCGACCTGCTGCTGCTGCTTTATTATTATTATCATTATTATTATCATTATTATTATCATTATTATTATCATTATTAAAAAGTATGACATAAGTAACAACAGCAACAACAAAATAAACAACAACGACAACAAAAAAATAGAAAGCTAGGTAATGGAAACAAGAAAAAGAAAAAAAAGATCTCGGCTTTACAAACACATCAACATTCACCGCCCGGGCTGATCTTCGGAGGAAAAAAAAAATCTTGCACAGCATATGTCTCTCTCCCTTGGTAGTTTGTTCCTTCCGGGGTTAGAAGAGCAGCGAGAAAGCAAGGCACACACACTAAATATAAAATAATCAACACAGTAGTAAAATACAAAGAAAATAGAAGAAGAGTTGAATGGGCCCCAGACATAACTACGTCACGGTTTGTTTACATCGGTGCATTGTGGGGATAAGTCGGGGTCGCCGCGGGTGGACCTACGAAGGGAAAACTACGGCGATGGAAGAATTTCGAGTTATTTTGCGCGAAATTGATATTCCAGGTGCTATATTACTGTGCTCTGTGCTCGCTGACAACACTATAGAGAAGACCTGAGGTAATGGCTGATGTGCAGAGGCTTCTAAACCAAGAAAACAGAGTCATAACAGAGCCTCGTCAAAAGTTATTAATTGAGTTCCTTTTGTTGTCTTTCCTCATAATAAGTAGTGGTACATCATGGTTTAAATGTTACTTGACGAGCCAATGCATACTCTGAGTCTATACCAACATCACCAACCTTTGCTTTGATTTATCTTATTACTCCATCCATAAACAAGTTGCATAACCACGGTGACATTACCCATCCTTGCCACCAAGGTTGTAGGACGATAGCAGCAGCAACAGGACAGAGGCGTGGAGAGTGAAGACGAACCAAGATTCCCGTAATTTTCCTTTCGTTTCGAGAGACAGGCAGCTGAGGCACGCATGGGGAGGGTCTTCGGGGGCCTTTGCGTCCTCCCCCGGCCCTTGAGTCACCGCTATCACGTGATCACTCGCTGTTGCATTAAGTGGCCGCTCCCTCCCTCCCCCCTGCTTGCTTGCTTGCTCTCTCTCTCTCTCTCTCTCTCTCTCTCTCTCTCTCTCTCTCTCTCTCTCTCTCTCTCTCTCTCTCTCTCTCTCTCTCTCTCTCTCTCACACCCAAACATCATCCTACCTGCCTGTGTGTCTGTCTATATCTATGCAAGTATACCTGTGATTGTCTAACCCTGTCTATCTATTTATCTGTCTATTTGTCGTTCTGTTTGTATCTATGCGTATATCTAACCTATCTATTCCGTCCGTTCGTCTGTCTGTCTGTCTGTCTGTCTATGCCCCTCTCTCTCTCTCTCTCTCTCTCTCTCTCTCTCTCTCTCTCTCTCTCTCTCTCTCTCTCTCTCTTGCTTGCACCTCATCACCTCTCCCAGCATCTTGCTTCCGTACAGTGTGTTCTGTTCCTTCCTCACTGACTTCTTCTTCTCCTTCTTCTTGTGACCTTTGACGCTTATAATATCGCTTCATAGGTCCTCTTCAACTTTGTCTCCTTAGTTAACAATCTTGACATGCCACCCCTCCTTCCCCCCTCATTGTTCTTCCCCCTCTCCTTCTTCTTCTTGTGACCTTTGACGCTTATAATATCGCTTCATAGGTCCTCTTCAACTTTGTCTCCTTAGTTAACAATCTTGACATGCCACCCCTCCTTCCCCCCTCATTCTTGACAGTCTCCTTATAATCCACTACATATTAACATTATAAGTCCATGGTATATTATTAACCTCACTATTCCTCCTTCCTGTTTGTCTACATGATTTTAACCTTGATGAAAGCTTGAGTATACTTGAGTGTTCGATCGTGCGTGTAACCATGGATTCAAACTGGAAAAGCGTAGATTTAAAAAGGAAATAGGGAGAAACTGGTTCACAAATAGGGTGGTAAATGATTGGAATGGACTCAGTCGTCAGGTAGTTAGTGTGGAGTCAATAGGGAGCTTTAAAAGGAGGCTAGATAATTTCATGGATGGGGATGAAAGGTGGATGTAGGTAGTGTTAAGTAACAGGAACTACCACGTATAGGTCTCGTGGCCTCTTGTAGCTTCCTTATTTTCTTATGTTTTTTTAGCTCTACCTATATGTCCCCTAATGTGCCTATATTATGTTTGTTTTTTTGCTCTAGTACTTAAGTTAACTCTGTCTTGTTGTTGTTGCTTTTATTTATCTCTCACCTGTCTGTACATGTGGCGAGGTATACAAGGGTACGTGTGTCCTGGTTTAGGTTACATTAGTTATCGTTATCGGAGTGCCATGACACGTTCTTATCTCTCGGTATATCTATAAGAAGTGGCATCCTTCAGCCTCCCACCTAGATAAGGCAGTAAATATAGAGAGACGTGTTTGTAAAGATATCCAGGATTATTACATTTTCAGGTGATTATTTTCTCTCTTATGATTTTTTTTACTGCCGATTTGATGTATAAAATTAATATAGTAGTAAATAATATTAATTAGTATTGTATGTACAATTTTTCTCACTCACTAATGAATAAAGCATCACGTGAAAGAAATATCAAAGTCTCTATATCAGTGATCGGACGTCGCTTGCAGGGGCCGAGGACGTGAGGGAAAAGATATTCAGGACCCGAAGTACTGAGGGCACGAGGAGGCACAAGCATAAACACAAGCATAAGCAGCTTACGACTAAGACTGTGAAGCAGATTACTCGGTCATACAATGGTCGCATTACGAGTCACCTACATCACATTTAAAACATTTATCATCTACATCTAACCCCTTCACTCCCAGATTTTTCCTTTGCTATAAAAAGTTGTCTGTTGTGAAGCCATAAAATTACAAAAAACTAACTAAATATACCAAATTAGTTAGTGGGCAAGAATACTAAACAGGTCATACCTATAAAATATTGCTTATATTAACTAAAATTCGTCTAATGGTACCCAAATTACAATGGAAATTACGTTCTGGGCCTCAAGGGGTTAAAAAGGAAATAGGGAAAAACTGGTTCACAAATAGGGTGGTAAATGATTGGAATGGACTCAGTCGTGGGGTAGTTAGTGTGGAGTCAATAGGAAGCTTTAAAAGAAGGTTAGACAATTTCATGGATGGGGATGAAAGGTGGATGTAGGTAGTGTTAAGTAACAGGAACTACCACGTGTAGGTCTCGCGGCCTCTTGTAGCTTCCTTTTTTTTTTTTTCTTATCACTGATCAACATCCTGAAGTTAGTTGCAAGTGGCATCGGCAATCTCGAGGACAACAGTAAGCTCGGCTAATTCAGTGCGGTTTAACCCCTTGAGACCCAGATCTTTCCTTTGCTATAAAAAATTGTATGTTGTCGAGCCATAAAATAACGAAAAGTAACTGAATATACCAAGTTAGTTAGTCGACAAGGATACTAAACAGGTCATATCTATTAAAGATTGCTTATAGTCACTAAAAATTGTCTAATGGTAGCAACATTACAATGGAAATAATGTTCTGGGCCTCAAGGGGTTAATCTGATATCAGAACGTGCAGATTACATATACGTAACTAATCAAGGAAAAGGCAACCCGTTCAATAAACCCAAAATAAAATGACATAGCAGCACTTTACGCAGCCATGTCAAACTGGGAAGGAAAACGAAAAAGATTGGACTTGTAAGAAAATGAAATGAAAATGAAAAATGTATTAAAATGAATTGAAATTGAAAATGTGTGCTGAAGTTGTCTGCTCTCAATAGTGTCATTCAATTTTCTGGGTCCTAATGTAAAGATTATTATTTGAACCAAAAAATAATGTAACCCTGTTGATGTTAATATTACTGTCATTTATATTTTTGTCAATAAACCAACGAACTAAGCACACACTGGCCTCCTATCCACCCAGACAACGGGACTCCTCACACACACACACAGACACACACACACACTCACACTCACACACTCTTGCTTCTCTTGTTTCTCTTGTTTGTTTTGTTTAGAGGATAATGCCTCAGAGCCATAGTGATCTACCGTTGCTGCATATTAGTGTTGGCCGAAGCCACCACCCCGGGGGGGGGGGGTTACAAACCCCCGGCTGGCACCCGGTACCCATTCACTGCTGGGTGGACAGGGGCTAGGGATTTAAGAAAGACCACCCATCTATCTTTCGCTCCGCCCGGGGATCGAACCCGGGACTTCTCGGTTGTAAGCCGAGCGTGCTAACCACTACACTACGGAGTTCCCTACGGAGTTCCACACACACACACACACAGTCTTAGTGGCAGCAGCGTGACCCCGATACAAAGAAACACAGGTATTATCCCAAGCCTATACGTGCCTGTGGCCGGGCATTGCCAGACTACTTCCATACACTACTGTTTTCTTGATCACGCTTAGGATGTACATTCTTTGGAGTCAGTACAGAGAAGGTTGAAAAAAAGTAAGTCCAGGGCTAGGAGACGTACTGTGTATAAACATCTTGAGGTGTTCTATATGATGCAGTAATCGGTTAGTCAAATCACCTCATGGTTGTCGAGAAATTTGATATTTTGTATAAATGTACGAATATGCTATTTTCTCGGTTATTTACCAATCAATATTTTTTTACTTTTCGCCAAACGATAGCCCTTGATCTACTTCATATTTACTTTTCTATTCATGTTGCACTTATCTGCCATAGTTTTTTAGATATTGAAATGAAAAAAACGTGATTTAAAAAAAAATCAAGGCCCCTTGCAAAATTTGCAATATTTTTTGAAAAATAGATTTGCTTGAAATGAGTTCCTAGCAGTTTTCGGGTATGCTGAACACGAATCAGGAGTCAGATTTCAGTTACAATGATTAGAAGTCCCTATTTCAGCCAATTCACAATGACATGATACTTCCAGATATTCCTTAAAAACCACAAATTAGACAAAACTTACTACAAGACATAAAAATATGATAGGAATTGCTAGATTAATCATTACTTCAATACAATGATCAGTATTAGTATTTTCAGTATTAGTATTAGTATTATTAATCCCTATTTGAGCCACCCATGCGATTGTCAAAGTACTTATAAAAACCTAGGAATACTATAGCAATCCTGTGGGACTTTTAATGCCCTCCCATGACGCCTGTAGGATGCGTGAAGGAGCGAAGAGGCCCGTGAAGGACTCTGAAGGATTGTATACAAAGCGAAGGATATTAAAATAAAATAGTTCTTCCTCCTCCCATTTCCTCTCCTCCCTTTCTCCTCCTCCTCTCCCACCTCCTTCCTTCTCCTTCCCCACTCCCCTCCTTCCTCCTCCTCGTCCCTCATCGCTTACTGCAGGACCATTGTTTCTATGAGACATATTTCGAGTGAACACAGACGACCCTCGCACATCTTCATCACTGGGAAGGTCGCCCCGCGTGGCACACTGACCCCCATACAATGTAAGCAGACCCGAGATCAAATGACTATATCCTATCCTTTCCTTAACCCCTTGAGACCTAGAGCGTAATTTCCATAATAATTTCGGTATCATTAGACGATTTTTAGTGACTATAAGCAACATTCTATAGATATGACCTGTTTAGTGTCCTTGTCGACTAACTAAATTTGGTATATTCAGGAACTTTTCGTAATTTCATGGCTCGACAACATACGATTTTTTATAGCCAAGGAAAGATCTGGGCGTGAATGGTTAATAATAATAACATCAATAATATAATATTCACCTTTCCACTCACTAGTCTAATCTTTCACTATTATAATACTGTCCTTCTCTGCTCCACATACACAATTCGGGGCACAGAGGATAAACAGACCAGCGGCTTGCATAAGTGGACTAAAGGGGACAATCTAGTTAAACGCCCGCCCTATATATCCCTTCCGACCTTTGGCAAACCCTATAGTCTATTTTTTTTAAAAGGCGAAAATTCCATTCTATCTCAAGGTCTCATGCTTAAAATGATGCCTCTGTTAACCTGATAATAGGGTTAACTATGATAAAATACAACTGAAATTTAGAAGAAGCGTAGTATTCCCTTCTCCTGGCATCAAATATCAGTCAGTACGCAGCAAGGGGTCAGGATTTTTCACCTCGTAAAAAAAAATATAGCATAAGGAGACTTACGCAGTATTTTGTTGTTTTTTGTGACGACGGTCCTTCTGCCTCGATCTTTGTACCCTGTCCCTTCATTCCCCTCACTACCCTGTCCCCTCATTCCCCTGTCCCCTCAGCTCCCAGTCCCCTCTGTACCTCTCTGCTATTCCCCTCACATCACCAATAACTCATTCTCATTCTGTCCTTAGTGGCATTCTTATAACTCTCACTTTCTCTTGTCTCCTGGCCTTCTGTTCTTCCCTTGTCCATCTGCCATTCCTAACACATCGCTTCGTCGTCCTCTCTCCCCCCCAATCAAACCCAGACCCCACCCTCTCCCCCACCTTGTTATCCCCTCTCCCCCTTCTCCCCTCCTGCCCTCCCACGCTTTCCTCCCCTATCCCTCTCCCCAACACTACTGTCTCTATTCCCCTGCAGTCATCCCTCCCACACAGTAAATGCTCCCCACTCCCTTTCCTCGCCCCTAACACTCCCTTCTCCCGCCCCCCACCCTCCCTCCCAGCTGCAGTGTATCCAAGGCAGTGCCACGTCAGGTCAGGTCAAGGTCATTAGGTACTGCCACACTTCTACCCCCAACCTCTCCCGGCACTAAATCATTACAACCGGGCCATGCAAGGGAGTGTTTGTTGTCCGTGACTCCAAACATGGATCGACGGCCTTTAAGAGAAATGTCAAGGTGAAGGCTGCGGAGACTTGGTATTACGGCATCAGTCTGGACTCCTCAAATAATAAAAAAATAAAAAAGTTCTCCCTCCTCCACCTCTCCTCCCTTCATTGTCCCACCTCCTTCCTTCTCCTCCCCCTATCCCCTCCTTCCTCCTCCTCTCCTCCCTTCCTTGTCCCACCTCCTTCCTTCTTCTCCCCCTCTCCCCTCCTTCCTCCTCCTCGTCCCTCCTTCCCCGCCCCCCCTTCCTCCGCCTCTCCCCTTCTTCCTCCTCCCCCTCCCGACTTCTTCCTCCCATCATTACCACTGCTACTTTTACTTTTACTGCTACTACTACTACTACTACTACTACTACTACTACTACTACTACTACTACTACTACCACCTAGGATGAAAATGACAATTATGATATTATTGATAATAAATATTTTTGATAATGATAGTTATAGCAATAAGCCATTAAAATATTAATAACTATTACTATTGAATTACAATGTATTGACGATAGAAATGCCACCACGCCAGAAGGAACTAAAGTTATTTTTGCACCAGTAGGTAAGGAAGAGGAGGAGGAGGAGGAGGAGGGTAAAGGAGCTGCAGCCAGTCATGTGAAAGATAGGAAGGAAGGAAGGAAGGAAGTAAGGAAGGAAGGAAGGAAGGATTAACACGTAACCAATAATAACTGTCTCCATCTCTTTCTTCCTCCTCTACCTTCTTATACTTCCCCAGTTTCATTATATGCCTTTCTTTCCTCTCCTCACAATACCACGCAGAAGAAGGAAGATGAAGGAAGGAAGGAAGGAAGGAAGGATTAACACGTAAACAATGATAACTAGGTGTCCATTCCCTTATCATATTCCCCTTCTATCTACCTATACTTTCCCTACTCTCATTATATACGTATGCCTTTCTTTCCTCTCCTCACAATACCACGCAGCAGAAATAGCTTACAGTTCACATCCTGGTCTACTAAGGAAGCCAAAAGACCAAGGTTCACATCTGGTTACGGTCCAACACAGTGCAACGGCGGGTCTCGACGGGATGTTTATAATACGCTGGTAGTTGCTAAGGTGACCCGCCGTTGCCAGCCACTGTTGTCAGGGCAGTGTGGCCAGTGCCGGATTTGGGATGCGGGGGGCCTGGGTTTTGGTTGTGGCCCATCGCAAGCATCAGAAGTGCTAAATAGTGCTAGAATAGTGCTAAATGGTACAGAATAGTGCTAAATGGTACAGAATAGTGCTAAATGGTACAGAATAGTGCTAAATGGTACAGAATAGTGCTAAATGGTACAGAATAGTGCTAGAATAGTGTTAAATGGTACAGAATAGTGCTAAATAGTGCTAGAATAGTGCTAAATGGTACAGAATAGTGCTAAATGGTACAGAATAGTGCTAGAATAGTGTTAAATGGTACAGAATAGTGCTAAATAGTGCTAGAATAGTGCTAAATGGTACAGAATAGTGCTAGAATAGTGTTAAATGGTACAGAATAGTGCTAAATAGTGCTAGAATAGTGCTAAATGGTACAGAATAGTGCTAAATGGTACAGAATAGTGCTAAATGGTACAGAATAGTGCTAGAATAGTGTTAAATGGTACAGAATAGTGCTAAATAGTGCTAGAATAGTGCTAAATGGTACAGAATAGTGCTAAATGGTACAGAATAGTGCTAAATGGTACAGAATAGTGCTAGAATAGTGTTAAATGGTACAGAATAGTGCTAAATAGTGCTAGAATAGTGCTAAATGGTACAGAATAGTGGTAAATGGTACAGAATAGTGCTAAATGGTACAGAATAGTGCTAAATGGTACAGAATAGTGCTAAATGGTACAGAATAGTGCTAAATGGTACAAATTACAGAATAGTGCTAAATGGTACATAATAGTGCTAAATGGTACAGAATAGTGCTAAATGGTACAGAATAGTGCTAAATGGTACATAATAGTGCTAAATGGTACAGAATAGTGCTAAATGGTACAGAATAGTGCTAAATGGTACAGAATAGTGCTAAATGGTACAGAATAGTGCTAAATGGTACAAATTACAGAATAGTGCTAAATGGTACAGAATAGTGCTAAATGGTACAGAATAGTGCTAAATGGTACATAATAGTGCTAAATGGTACAGAATAGTGCTAAATGGTACAGAATAGTGCTAAATGGTACAGAATAGTGCTAAATGGTACAGAATAGTGCTAAATGGTACAGAATAGTGCTAAATGGTACAGAATAGTGCTAAATGGTACAGAATAGTGCTAAATGGTATAGAATAGTGCTAAATGAAAATACATTGTTAACCCTCGCACTATCCCAATAATATGCTCGCTTGCATGATAAGACTCTCCCGACGACCTAGGATACTCAGAAATTGATGTTATTGCCATCATTACTATTTCCAAATCCCAAACTAAATCATGCTTATTCATTACCAGACGGATTTTTCATTATCAAATCGGCCCTGAGTGTGGCTGAGGAGCGTTGGTGGGCCTCTGATTCTTGTGTATTACCTGTGCCTCAGTGCCTCGTCTTGCCCGCCTCCACCGCCTCGTATGACGTTAACCCCTTGAGGCCCAGAACGTAATTTCTATTGTAATTTAGCTACTATTAGACATTTTTTAGTGAATATAAACAATATTTTATAGATATGACCTCTTATGTATCCTTGTTGACTAACTAATTTGGTATATTAAGTTATTTTTCGTAATTTTATGGCTCGACAACAAACAATTTTTTATAGCAAAGGAAAGATCTGGGCGTGAAGGGGTTAAAATACATTTCTTCCCTTGCACTGTCTCAATAATATACTCGCTGGCATGATACGACTCGCTCCCGACGACCCACGATACTCAGAAAGTAATGTCATGGCCATCATTACTATTTCTAAATCCAAAACCAAATCATGCTTATTCATTACCAGCAGTGGCGGTCCTGGCTTGTGTGGCGCCCTGGGCAAACCTTTACTTTTTATTAAGATATTAGGAACTACAAAATTACTTATTATTTATTCTTAATATTTATTATTGTTATTACTAGCAAAAGTTACCCGTAATATAAGTATGCTGCTCTGAAAGACAATCCGAATGGCTTTGTACACGTAGCACCGTGTTTATGAATCTCTCTCTCTCCTTCCATCTTCCTCGAGGCAGAGAGAGAGAGAGAGAGAGAGGGGGGGGGGAAGGTGAAAATCTGAAACACAAAAGTGTCTCCTGTGCCTGTAGGCCTATGCCCCAGGCTGCAAAACCTCCCCAATTTTCTGAACTATGAAGAAATTGGATCAACCTGGCCTACTATAGTTTACAGCCATCTCAAGGATGACTAACCTTTCCTGAAAGTTCGGGTGAAATTGGGACAGAAAGGGCGGAGCCTTGGCTGTGGGCCTACACACGGACACACGGACACACGGTGAATTATAGCAAAGACCCTCTATGTGGTAAAGAATCTTTGATTATAGTAAGACTTATAGTAAGATTTAATATTTTTTTCTTTTTCTTTGACTTTTTCATCGTGACTTATTTTGTCTTAGTGATATTTTTACAAAAATAATTTAGAAACAATAAAAAATTATTAAATATATATATTATAAAATAAAAAATAATTAAACAGAACTATTAAACATTTTGACGACTGGAAACACCCTAGCTATACAAGGAGGTGTCGGGAATTCCTGGCAACAAACAACCCTGCAGCGTCAGCCTTGGCCATGATAAGACAAGTACAAGACAAATAACCAGATTTAAGAAAAGAGATCAAAGACACATGAGATAGTAATCACTGTCACCACCTGAGTAGTGGAGACACCCGGGCATGGGCCACAAGGCGTGGCGTGCCAGGCGTTCGGAGGTCACCGTGTTGGGTCACAGCGTGAACCACGGGTCACGGCGGGGAGGACATCCAGGAGGGAGTCATGACGTGATCATCAGCGAGCTCCTCACTTCTTGGCCGCCGCATAGCCGCTATACTGTTGCCTGTACAGCTTCAGTAGCCGCTGTAGCCGCCGCCGCTCCGCCGCCTGCAGGCGTGCCTTGAGGCAGGCCTCCACGGCGGCCACCTCGGCGGGAGGCCCCGTGATTCTTACTTGGCGGGACTCTGTGTTGGTGACGGGGGGCACCGATACCCTCACCCCGGGGTACTCCTGTGCCAGCCTGATCAGGGCCTCGCCCCCGGGGCCCACCACGTGGCGCCGCATGTCAGGGGCCACGTCAAGGACCACCTTTGTTCTGGCCGCCTTACGACGCTCGGCTGCCTCACGCAGCTGTGCCTCGACAGCCTCCAGGCGGCTGGTGATGTCCTTGGCGGCGGCGGCCACCTGACTCTTAAGGCCTGTGAGGGTGACATGGTTTGAGGTGCGATCCTGGGACAGGGGCACCGTCACACGCACGCTGGGGTAGTCCTTTCTCAGCTTTTGGACAGTGTTCCCCCGTGGGCCGATGACGTGCTGCCGTCTGCCCGGCGGCACCGGCAGCAACACCGTCACCGTGTCTTCCTTCCAGGAGTTGCGCACCTGTACTTGGGAGTTGTCCCTTGGCACTGCTTGTCGCCGGCCCTTAACGCGTTTCTTGGCTGGCTTTGGAGGCGCGAATCTCTCCTGCACAGCCTTGGTGCCTTCCTCCTTGTCCGACTCCTTGTCACGGCATTTCTACTGCTTTCTACACACAGTGTGCCATTCGCCGGAGTCGTCCTCAGGCTCTTCACTTGTAACAAGAGTTTTCTTCTTCCGTTTGGTACGCTTCTTAGAGCCTTTCCCT
>JACEEZ010010749.1:27500-85000 GCA_016584305.1 Chionoecetes opilio | reverse complement strand
TTTCGTTTAACTCCTGTGACACAAATTCCAGACCCCAATGAAGATTATAACAACAATGATGATAATGATGATGAGATGATGATGATGATGATGAACAAAGGTACTACCACCGGTTTATGGAACTGTCGCCGATGGGAATTCTCGCCGAAACACCAAACTAGAACTCTCGCCGACGTGGAAATGTTAACCTAACCTGGGGAAAAAGGCACAACTTAACCTAACTGACAAACTACCCAAGTATTTTATCCGAAGCAGAAACACGGGGAACCTTGATTAAATGTATATATTGGGTCCTGAAATATCAAGAATTGGAACACTCGACGACGGCGGCGAGAATTCCTATCGGCGACAGTTCCAGGTACCCTACCACCAACACTATCTTCTACCACCACCACTACTACTATTACAACTACTACTACTACTACTACTACCACCACCACTACTACTATTACAACTACTATTACTACTACTACTACCACCACCACTGCTACTATTACAACTACTACTACCACCACCACTACTACTATTACAACTACTACCACCACCACTACTACTATTACAACTACTACTACTACTACTACTACTATTACAACTACTACTACTATTACAACTACTACTACTACTACTACTACCACCACCACTACTACTATTACAACTACTACTACTACTACTACTACTACTACTACCAATAACAACCACTTCTTTCATACTTTCATAAATTGCTTTTGTTATTGTGTTTTGCTTATAGGAGGATGTCAGACTTATGAGAGAAGATATCAAGGCTGTGAATGCATGAAGGAGAAAGAGGAAGAAGATGAGGAGTTGTTAGTGGTGGTGGTGGTGCCGCCATATACGTTGAAGCTCAAGGTCAATAGTAAATATACATAGATTAAATATAGTAAAAAAAACACGAATTACTAAAAGTCTGAGTGCAACAAAATACAGAAAAAAAGCCCAAGGTCTATTACAGTTATCATAAACACTGCGTAGGAGTCTACACGATAGCCTGGCATGACTTGTGTGTTGCTATGTTATTATTATTATTTTTTTGCGTTGAAGCCTATAGCGCCTGTAGTGTTGCTCTGTTGCTTATAGTACTTCTGTTGCGATGCTGTGTTGTCGTGGGGTGGTGTCGCCGGCTATTTTGTGGTGAGGTAATAGAAAACCCGGGGCATATGAGCCAAGTCTGGTAAGGTTTGCCTACTTCACTCTTGAACACGTCAGGTTAGGTTACGTTACGTTAGGTTACGGTTAGGTTACGGTTAGGTTAGGTTTGGTTACGGTTAGGTTAGGTTAGGTTACGGTTAGGTTAAGTTTGGTTAGGTTAGGTTAGATTTGGTTAGTTAAGTTAAGTTAGTCTGGTAAGGTTCGTATACTTCAATCTTGAACACGTCAGGTTAAGTTACGCTACGTTAAGGTTAGGTTACGTTAGGTTACGGTTAGGTTAGGTGACGGTTAGGTTAGGTTTGGTTAGGTTTGGTTAGTTAAGTTAAGTTAAGCCTGGTAAGGTTCGTATACTTCACTTTTGAACACGTTAGATTAGGCTACCTTCCCAAATGAATGGTAACTTTGTATATGGTTAGTTTCGGAGCTACAGCCATGCGTCTTCACCCGGAAAAGGCGATCCTTATATACCAGACTTGGCTGATAGAGGGCCCGGGCGGCAGGGTGGAATGCAAGGCCGCCAGACTATAGGGACAGGTGCCCAGGCTATACTTATCTTACTTTCGCTTCTAACCTCCCAGTAACATCCCTGCTTATATCACTACTCAGTCGTCAGGTAGTTAGTGCGGAGTCAATAGGGAGCTTTAAAAGAGGCTAGACAATTTCATGGATGGGGATGAAAGGTGGATGTAGGTAGTGTTAAGTAACAGGAACTACCACGTGTAGGTCTCACGGCCTCTTGTAGCTTCCTTATTTTCTTATGTTCTTATGATGTGGCCTCAGCTCACTAAAATTCTATATCGATGCATTTTATTCTTCCTCTATTCATTTCCATTTAAGTTTACGTTCAAAACACAAGTAGTTCCTCAAATTTTTCGAGGGTCTCACTTCCACTACTGCTAAAGATCGCATGTCTAGTGAGTGCATTAGTAGTAACCTTAAATTTTGTTCCTATTTTCTTCCTAATTTTCTTATGTTCTTATAACGCTCGTCACCACCACCACCGTTTTTCAACCTTATTCTGTATTTCTGTGTTCTTTTTATTCTTGTCGACACCCCCTTCTTCTATGTAAT
Source organism: Chionoecetes opilio (assembly GCA_016584305.1). Classification (NCBI taxonomy): domain Eukaryota; kingdom Metazoa; phylum Arthropoda; class Malacostraca; order Decapoda; family Majidae; genus Chionoecetes; species Chionoecetes opilio. The sequence continues at coordinate 82,762 of JACEEZ010010749.1, read as the reverse complement.
CTCCCCCCCCTTTTTTATTCTTGTCGACGACCCCCTTCTTCTATGTAATCTCCCCCCCTTTTTTATTCTTGTCGACGCCCCCTTCTTCTATGTAATCTCCCCCCCCTTTTTTATTCTTGTCGACACCCCCTTCTTCTATGTAATCTCCCCCCCTTTTTATTCTTGTCGACCCCCCTTCTTCTATGTAATCTCCCCCCCCCTTTTTATTCTTGTCGACACCCCCTTCTTCTATGTAATCTCTCCCCCCCTTTTTTATTCTTGTCGACGCCCCCTTCTTCTATGTAATCTCCCCCCCTTTTTTATTCTTGTCGACCCCCCTTCTTCTATGTAATCTCCCCCCCCCTTTTTATTCTTGTCGACACCCCCTTCTTCTATGTAATCTCCCCCCCTTTTTATTCTTGTCGACGCCCCCTTCTTCTATGTAATCTCCCCCCCCCTTTTTATTCTTGTCGACACCCCCTTCTTCTATGTAATCTCCCCCCCCTTTTTTTATTCTTGTCGACACCCCCTTCTTCTATGTAATCTCCCCCCCTTTTTATTCTTGTCGACCCCCCTTCTTCTATGTAATCTCCCCCCCCTTTTTATTCTTGTCGACGCCCCCTTCTTCTATGTAATCTCCCCCCCTTTTTATTCTTGTCGACGCCCCCTTCTTCTATGTAATCTCCCCCCCCCCTTTTTATTCTTGTCGACACCCCCTTCTTCTATGTAATCTCCCCCCCCTTTTTATTCTTGTCGACCCCCCTTCTTCTATGTAATCTCCCCCCCCTTTTTTATTCTTGTCGACGCCCCCTTCTTCTATGTAATCTCCCCCCCCCCTTTTTATTCTTGTCGACACCCCCTTCTTCTATGTAATCTCCCCCCCCTTTTTATTCTTGTCGACACCCCCTTCTTCTATGTAATCTCCCCCCCCTTTTTTATTCTTGTCGACGCCCCCTTCTTCTATGTAATCTCCCCCCCCTTTTTTATTCTTGTCGACGCCCCCTTCTTCTATGTAATCTCCCCCCCCTTTTTTATTCTTGTCGACACCCCCTTCTTCTATGTAATCTCCCCCCCCTTTTTTATTCTTGTCGACACCCCCTTCTTCTATGTAATCTCCCCCCCCTTTTTATTCTTGTCGACGCCCCCTTCTTCTATGTAATCTCCCCCCCCTTTTTATTCTTGTCGACCCCCCTTCTTCTATGTAATCTCCCCCCCCTTTTTTATTCTTGTCGACACCCCCTTCTTCTATGTAATCTCCCCCCCCTTTTTTATTCTTGTCGACGCCCCCTTCTTCTATGTAATCTCCCCCCCCCTTTTTTATTCTTGTCGACACCCCCTTCTTCTATGTAATCTCCCCCCCCCCTTTTTATTCTTGTCGACGCCCCCTTCTTCTATGTAATCTCCCCCCCCTTTTTATTCTTGTCGACACCCCCTTCTTCTATGTAATCTCCCCCCCCCTTTTTATTCTTGTCGACACCCCCTTCTTCTATGTAATCTCCCCCCCCCTTTTTATTCTTGTCGACGCCCCCTTCTTCTATGTAATCTCCCCCCCCCCTTTTTATTCTTGTCGACACCCCCTTCTTCTATGAATCTCCCCCTTTTTATTCTTGTCGACACCCCCTCTTCTATTATCTCCCCCCCCCTTTTTATTCTTGTCGACACCCCCTTCTTCTATGTAATCTCCTCTTCAACTTTTAACTTCCCTGTCGGAGCCCCTCTCTTCAGTACACTCCCCACGCTTTCCTTGAATAAGCTTGTAAATCTTAAAACCAACCTGACGTGATGTACGGCTCCTACCACACTCCGAAGGTTTTCACTGAGACTGCAACAGGCCATCATGACACTCTGTGAATCTCCTTAACATACCAGACAAACATGACCTTGTTGCATATCAGTCTCTCTCGACCGACATGTTTCAGATTTGATTTGTTTTCATATCGCCTATTCCTGTCCACCTTCCCACTTCTCTCTCTCTCTCTCTCTCTCTCTCTCTCTCTCTCTCTCTCCTCTCTCTCTCTCTCTCTCTCTCTCTCTCTCTCTCTTCTTTCCTCTCTCTCTCTCATCCCTCCTTTTCCTTTTCATTCCATACTCTCTCTCTCACTCTCTCTCTCTCTCTCTCTCTCTCTCTCTCTCTCTCTCTCTCTCTCTCTCTCTCTCTCTCTCTCTCTCTCTCTCTCTCTCTCTCTCTCTCTCTCTCTCTGTGTTACGTAAGAGGTTAAATTATCCCCTCTGACTGACATTTCCTAATATATTTACGGAACATTCCTTGCATCACCAACACCACTTCCTTCTCTTCCTTCCCGTGTGTGTGTGTGTGTGTGTGTGTGTGTGTGTGTGTGTGTGTGTGTGTGTGTGTGTGTGTGTGTGTGTGTGTGTGTGTGTGTGTGTGTGTGTGTGTGTGTGTGTGTGTGTGTGTGTGTGTGTGTGTGTGTGTGTGTGTGTGTGTGTGTGTGAAAATGTAACCGGAAAAGACAAGGACAGAATTCTAATTTTAAAAGATGGAAGGTCATTTGGGAGAGGACGAGACGAAGAGGGGGAGGGGGGGAGGGGGGGAGGGGATTCAGGAGCCGTGAGATCACCCCTCTGTTCCTTCACCCCCTTCCTCTCACCCCTCCCCAACACACATCTACCTTTCTTACCCTCCCCCCACCCCTCCCTAACACCTTTCTAACCTAACCTAACACCTAACACCTTTCTAACCACCCTTAACCCCTTCACACCCAGATCTTTCCTTTGCTATAAAAAAAAATTGTCTGCTGTCAGCCATAAAATAACGAAGAGTCACTTAATATACCAAATTAGTTAGTGGACAAGGATACTAAACAGGTTAGATCTATAAAATATTGCATATATTCACTAAAAATCGTCTAATGGTACACAAATTACAATGGAAATTACGTTCTGGGTCTCAAGGGGTTAACACATATCTACCTTTCTGCACCTACAGGCGAGGATCCAGCGTCCCTGCAAACAGCCTGGCAAGACCTTCAAGCCGTTGTATCGCCCTTGCTCTGTTCTTGTGATGTTTATGTTGACATTGAATACAACGAATACACGATCGTAATCATAAATGCGTTCTGCTGCAAGTTCGAATATTTTGTCTGCCTTGCATTCCATGATTCACGCTCAGCTCAATTCATGTGTTACTGATTGACTGGCACTCACATTAACCCCTTCACGCCCAGATCTTTCCTTTGGTATAAAAAATCGTATGTTGTTAGTTAGCCATATAATTACGAAAAGTTATTTAATATACCAAATTAGTTAAGTGGACAAGGATACTAAACAGGTCATAGCTATAAAATGTTGCTTATATTCACTAAAAATTGTCTCTTTGTATCCAAATTACAATGGATATTATGTTCTGGGTCTCACTGGGTTAAGATGGAAACCTCAAATGAGCGTAAGGACTGTGCTAATATCTCATGAAAGTGACGTGCTATTATATTAACTTATATTAACGTGACAAACCAAATTCTTATCACAAAAAGATACTAATATAATATAGGAGGAGGATATAACTCAGGAGACGTAGTTGAAGAGGACCTATGAAGCGATACCAAGCGTCAAAGGTCACAAGAAGAAGAAGAAAACTAATGGCAATGTGTTAGTATAGTATCCCAGTAGGTGAAATAGCCAAGGGAAGAGTTGGGAAGGGTGTTAACTAAGGAGACGAAGTTTGAAGAGAACCTATGAAGCAATACTAAGCGTCAAAGATCACAAGAAGAAGAAGAAGAATACAAATTACAGTATGTCAACATGGTGGATTTTACAACAGAGCTGATATCAGATACTGTACTTTAATTTATCCGTAACATCAATGACTCATAAATCATTGTGTTGCGATGATAGTACACTAAGCAAATGTGTGATATGTATGTGTTTTTCCTCATGTTATGTATATTAGGTTGTTGTTTTTCCTGTATGCCTTCGGGTGAAAATAAAATGATTACTATTATTATTACTATTGAATTATTAAACGTTGCCCACACAGGATAAAAGTATTAACACAAGGTTTGTTAGTCACCACACACACACACACTCACTCTCTCACTCTTTATCACTCTCTCTCTCTCTTTCTCACTCTCTCTCTCTCTCTCACACTCTCACACACACACACACACACACACACACACACTCACTCTCTCACTCTTTATCACTCTCTCTCTCTCTTTCTCACTCTCTCTCTCTCTCTCACACTCTCTCACACACACACACACACACACACACACACACACACACACTCTCTCACTCTTTCTCACACTCTCTCTCTCTCTTTCTCACTCTCTCTCTCTCTCTCTCACACACACTCTCACACACACACACACACACACACACACACACACACACACTCTCTCACTCTTTCTCACACTCTCACACACACACACACACACACACACACTCTCTCACTCTCTTTCTCACACTCTCACACACACACACACACACACACACACACGTAAACAAACACAACAAACAAGCTGCAGACCCAATGGCCTTGCTCCCATGGCCTGGACGGGCGCCCTCTTGTGATGGTGTGATGTCTCTTCCCTCCCTGAGTCTCAAGGTCATACTGGCGCCAATACTCACGCCATGTAACAGAACATTTTTTAACCCAGTGAGACCCAGAACGTAATTTCCATTGTAATTTGGGTACTGTTAGAGGATTTTTAGTGACTCTAAGCAATATTTTATAGATATGACCTGTTTAGTATCCTTGTCGACTAACTAATTTGGTATATTCAGTTACTTTTCGTAATTTTATAGCTCGACAACATACGATTTTTTATAGCAAAGGAAAGATCTGGGCGTGAAGGGGTTAAGCAAATCTTACTGGGCGACATCCATGCTGTGTTTATGAATCTTGCAGTGGCACCAACAAAATGTCACTGCGCTAACAATCAAAGGGTTATAGATGGCTCTACAAGATGATAGAGGCAATAATAGAAGATGTAGATGTAAATACAAATCATTATTTTTTATGTAGTAATAAGAATGTACTTCCGGATCTTGCACACACACACAGACATGAGCCATTGCATCCCAGAAGGATTTTATGAATAAATATCTTGTCGCCCAGTAGCTTAAAAATGTCCTTACTGGGCGACAGTTTTTCATCACTGGGAGACATTTTGGTCGCCCAGGTAGCATGTAATAAATGCACTGCCTTGTAATACTAAAGTTGTGCTACTCTTGATTTACGGTCAATTGTACGTTGCCAGCAAAAAAAAAGAAAAAATCTAAGTCGTGATTGTATAAGAAATGGACAAGCCTAATAATACTAAAGTGGTGTACTATACACTTCATTGACGGTCAAATGTACGTTGCTAGCAAAAATATGTCATAGAGCGTCTTCTACAATTATGGACAGTTTTAGACAAAAGTTTACCCTAGGGAGGTTTAAGTGTTTTCAGCAGCATCAACACACACATGGTTTACAAGCGGCTTGTATGCAGAGTAGAAAACGAGGCATCACGGGGCACAGTCACGTGTCTGTCACGTGGCATGACAAGTCAAAGAAAGGGAAATCCGTACACAGTTATCGACAGTCTGCTACAGTTATCGACAGTTTAACCATTTTTTTTTTTATTACAAGCAAAATCCTACGAAGTGAACCAAAAACGTAACTGACAGCAAGGTAATTGTATGTCCAAGTATTTACAGAATGAAGTAAGCCGACAAAGTACTGTAGCCATATTGAAACATTATACACATGTGTGGTCGTTTTTTTTTTTTTTTTTTCAAAACCGTTAAGTGTGCACACAAGACTGGCAGCGGCATTGCTCGCCGGTACTGTTGGTCGGCACCGACGGTGATGAGTGATGAGTGAGACGTACAATTATCTCCAAAAGCTACATCGTAAATTCACTTTGAAAAATAATGTTTTGTATACTGTCGATAACTATAGCACTTCCATATTTGTGTACACAATTATCGACACCCCCGATAGTACACATAGAGGTCATCACAGAAAGACCCCCCCGATAGTACACATAGAGGTCATCACAGAAAGACACCCCCGATAGTACACATAGAGGTCATCACAGAAAGACACCCCCGATAGTACACATAGAGGTCATCACAGAAAGACACCCCCGATAGGTATACATAGAGGTCATCACAGAAAGACACCCCCGATAGTACACATAGAGGTCATCACAGAAAGACACCCCCGATAGTACACATAGAGGTCATCACAGAAAGACACCCCCGATAGTACACATAGAGGTCATCACAGAAAGACACCCCCGATAGTACACATAGAGGTCATCACAGAAAGACACCCCCGATAGTACACATAGAGGTCATCACAGAAAGACACCCCCGATAGTACACATAGAGGTCATCACAGAAAGACACCCCCGATAGTACACATAGAGGTCATCACAGAAAGACACCCCCGATAGTACACATAGAGGTCATCACAGAAAGACACCCCCGATAGTACACATAGAGGTCATCACAGAAAGACACCCCCGATAGTACACATAGAGGTCATCACAGAAAGACACCCCCGATAGGTATACATAGAGGTCATCACAGAAAGACACCCCCGATAGTACACATAGAGGTCATCACAGAAAGACACCCCCGATAGTACACATAGAGGTCATCACAGAAAGACACTCCCGATAGTATACATAGAGGTCATCACAGAAAGACACCCCCGATAGTACACATAGAGGTCATCACAGAAAGACCCCCCCGATAGGTATACATAGAGGTCATCACAGAAAGACACTCCCGATAGTACACATAGAGGTCATCACAGAAAGACACCCCCGATAGTACACATAGAGGTCATCACAGAAAGACACCCCCGATAGTACACATAGAGGTCATCACAGAAAGACACCCCCGATAGTACACATAGAGGTCATCACAGAAAGACACCCCCGATAGTACACATAGAGGTCATCACAGAAAGACACCCCCGATAGTACACATAGAGGTCATCACAGAAAGACACCCCCGATAGTACACATAGAGGTCATCACAGAAAGACACCCCCGATAGGTATACATAGAGGTCATCACAGAAAGACACCCCCGATAGGTATACATAGAGGTCATCACAGAAAGACACCCCCGATAGTACACATAGAGGTCATCACAGAAAGACACTCCCGATAGGTATACATAGAGGTCATCACAGAAAGACACCCCCGATAGTACACATAGAGGTCATCACAGAAAGACACCCCCGATAGTACACATAGAGGTCATCACAGAAAGACACCCCCGATAGGTATACATAGAGGTCATCACAGAAAGACACCCCCGATAGTACACATAGGTCATCACAGAAAGACACCCCCGATAGTACACATAGAGGTCATCACAGAAAGACACCCCCGATAGTACACATAGAGGTCATCACAGAAAGACACCCCCGATAGTACACATAGAGGTCATCACAGAAAGACACCCCCGATAGTACACATAGAGGTCATCACAGAAAGACACCCCCGATAGTACACATAGAGGTCATCACAGAAAGACACCCCCGATAGTACACATAGAGGTCATCACAGAAAGACACTCCCGATAGTACACATAGAGGTCATCACAGAAAGACACCCCCGATAGTACACATAGAGGTCATCACAGAAAGACACCCCCGATAGGTATACATAGAGGTCATCACAGAAAGACACCCCCGATAGTACACATAGAGGTCATCACAGAAAGACACCCCCGATAGTACACATAGAGGTCATCACAGAAAGACACCCCCGATAGTACACATAGAGGTCATCACAGAAAGACACCCCGATAGGTATACATAGAGGTCATCACAGAAAGGCACCCCCGATAGTACACATAGGTCATCACAGAAAGACACCCCCGATAGTACACATAGAGGTCATCACAGAAAGACACCCCCGATAGTACACATAGAGGTCATCACAGAAAGACACCCCCGATAGTACACATAGAGGTCATCAACACCGAGAAAGAGACAAAACCCCCGATAGTACACATAGAGGTCATCACAGAAAGACACCCCCGATAGTACACATAGAGGTCATCACAGAAAGACACCCCCGATAGTACACATAGAGGTCATCACAGAAAGACACCCCCGATAGTACACATAGAGGTCATCACAGAAAGACACCCCCGATAGTACACATAGAGGTCATCACAGAAAGACACCCCCGATAGTACACATAGAGGTCATCACAGAAAGACACCCCCGATAGTACACATAGAGGTCATCACAGAAAGACACCCCCGATAGTACACATAGAGGTCATCACAGAAAGACACCCCGATAGTACACATAGAGGTCATCACAGAAAGACACCCCCGATAGTACACATAGGTCATCACAGAAAGACACCCCCGATAGTACACATAGAGGTCATCACAGAAAGACACCCCCGATAGTACACATAGAGGTCACCACAGAAAGACACCCCCGATAGTACACATAAGGTCATCACAGAAAGACACCCCCGATAGTACACATAGAGGTCATCACAGAAAGACACCCCCGATAGTACACATAGAGGTCATCACAGAAAGACACCCCCGATAGTACACATAGAGGTCATCACAGAAAGACACCCCCGATAGTACACATAGAGGTCATCACAGAAAGACACCCCCGATAGTACACATAGAGGTCATCACAGAAAGACACCCCCGATAGTACACATAGAGGTCATCACAGAAAGACACCCCCGATAGTACACATAGAGGTCATCACAGAAAGACACCCCCGATAGTACACATAGAGGTCATCACAGAAAGACACCCCCGATAGTACACATAGAGGTCATCACAGAAAGACACCCCCGATAGTACACATAGAGGTCATCACAGAAAGACACCCCCGATAGTACACATAGAGGTCATCACAGAAAGACACCCCCGATAGTACACATAGAGGTCATCACAGAAAGACACCCCCGATAGGTACACATAGAGATCATCACAGAAAGACACCCCCGATAGTACACATAGAGGTCATCACAGAAAGACACCCCCGATAGTACACATAGAGGTCATCACAGAAAGACACCCCCGATAGTACACATAGAGGTCACCACAGAAAGACACCCCCGATAGTACACATAGAGGTCATCACAGAAAGACACCCCCGATAGTACACATAGAGGTCATCACAGAAAGACACCCCCGATAGTACACATAGAGGTCATCACAGAAAGACACCCCCGATAGTGCACATAGAGGTCATCACAGAAAGACACCCCCGATAGTACACAGAGGTCATCACAGAAAGACACCCCCGATAGGTACACATAGAGGTCATCACAGAAAGACACCCCCGATAGTACACATAGAGGTCACCACAGAAAGACAAACTGCAGCCATGGCATTCGTATGACACTTACTTGTGTAGATTATCAACTAAAAACAGTAGATTTTTCACTCCGACTTGAAATAAGCAAACACATCCATGGCTATGTGTGTTAACATACCTGTTAAGAAGCACGACTCGGTGATTTGTGCAGTAGGAGCATAACACATTTCAAGCTCGTCTACACAGTGGGTTAGCAGCAGTAGAGTTGCATGATAGGTCTAGAAACGTTCCGGGTGAGTACAGGTTGTATAAGCAAAGGACCAAAGAGCCACTAAAGTTTAAAGGGGGTTCGCAGAGAGTAACTTTTCTGAAAAAGTGTCGATAACTGTCGCCTGTCGATAATTGTAGCCGACGCTCTAGTCGTGATTGTATAAGAAAAGGTAAGAAAGGTAAACAAAAAGAAAAGGGAAGAAAGGTACCGTAGATAACAGTGAAGTCGCCACCTGCAGTGAAGTCGTCAGGCGCCAAATATTACGAATTATAGCATCACTACTGATTTTTATGTGCCACTGAAGATGTTACACAGTAGTTTATATCATGACTGTATAATCTACCCTGTTTCAGCGTTGTTTTATGCTTTGTAGCTGCAAATATAACTGTTGCGCATTTTGCTTCTCCCGTTTTTCTTCGCGCGATGACAGACAGTAAACAGTAGCTTTTCGGGCGACAGAACACAGACTTGCCAGATCTTTCAAACTTGAATAGAATTTATTTTCACGTTGGCAGAGGAATTTTTATATATCCAAGCATCTTCCGCAGCTAATATATATAGACTTGTTTTACTTTACCTCTAATTTCCCTGAATTCCCCAGAGTGGCGACTCAACTGTTGGGTTAAAATACTAGCTGGCGACTTTACTGTAGTAGGTATAGTGAGGTCGCCACTCGGTTTTATTTTTGTCATTTGTTCATTTATAACCCTAATATGACACAGATGAAGACACAAAATGACACAGGCTTTCCAAATAGCCCCTTCTAACTGTCCTGAAATCATGGATGTACAAATGTAAGTATTAACGCCACCACACGTCTGTAAATAACAAAGAAACGTAGAACTGGCGACTTCACTGTTATCTACGGTAAACAAAAAGAAAAGGTAAGAAAGGTAAACAAAAAGAAAAGGTAAGAAAGGTAAACAAAAAGAAAAGGGAAGAAAGGTAAACAAAAAGAAAAGGGAAGAAAGGTAAACAAAAAGAAAAGGGAAGAAAGGTAAACAAAAAGAAAAGGGAAGAAAGGTAAGAAAAAAAAGGTAAACATTGGAAATAAAAAGAAAATTAAAAACTGACGCAAAATCAAACAGTAAAATATCTAAAAAAATAAAAAAAACTTAAAAAAAATCTAAGTCGTGATAGTATACGCAATGGACCAGTCACGCTAAGCAAAAAAAGGTAACCATTGGAAATAAAAACTTAATCTAACGCAAAATCAAACAGTAAAATCTCTGCAAACAAAAATAAACCTTCAAGCAAAAAAATATCAAATTCGCGATAGCATAAAAAATAGACCAGCCATCCTAAGAAAACAAGGTAACCATTGGAAATATAAACCAAATCTGACGTAAATCAAACACTAAAATCTCTAAAAACACAGAAATAAACCTTAAATATCACAACGTTCTTATATTCCCCCATAAAAAAGGTAAATATTGGCAATACAAAAAAATGTGACGTAAATCAAACATTAAAATCTCCAAAAACCAAAATAAACCGTAAAGATCACAACGTTCTTAAATTCCACCATTATTCACACAACCTTGACTAACGAAACCTGACCTTGAATACAGGCGGGAAGGTCACGGCCGGACTTTCGCCTTGCCGGTGTAGCGATCTCCCCAGCTACCCTTGGCCCGAGTAGCTACACCTCACAAATACGCACTGAAACACTGCTCCCTGGGTGAATAGTTGTTTGACAATGTATACCAATTCTGATTCTGGGTAAAACATGGTGGAAACATTGAATGTAGAGTAGTAATTAAAGTAGAACATAGAACATTTCAAGCGAATGTGCCCCTGCCTAGAACACTACCCTCCCCTTATACTGAAACACTGCTCCCTGCATGGTGAATAGTTGTTTGACAATATATACGTTTTACCCAAGATCAGAATTGGTATACGTGTACTATATTGTCAAACCACTATTCACCCAGGGAACAGTGTTTCAGTATACGGGTAGGGTAGTGTTCTAGGCAAGGGCACATTCACTTGAAATGTTCTATGTTCTACTTTAATTACTATTCTACATTCAATGCTTCCACCATGTTTTACCCAGGATCAGAATTGGTATATATTGTCAAACCACTATTCACCCAGGGAGCAGTGTTTCAGTGGGTATTTGTGAGGTGTAGCTACTCGGGCCAAGGGTAGCTGGGGAGATCGCTACACCGGGGGTAAACGTTGGTGACTTCCTATACACGTTGATAACCAGTATTCCCACAAGTATACATTATCTGTTTATTTGCTTTAGTACTTAAGTTCATTCCCTCATGTCTGTATATTGTAGTTTTTTTCATTTTTTTCCTGTATGCCTTCGGATGCGAATAAACTTTTATTATTATTATTATTATTAGTATTATTATTATTATTATTATTATTATTATTATTATTACTTCATGACGGGTGAGTATGAGAATGACAATGAATATGAATCAGAATGACGAGTAGAATATAATAAGGATAGAAATATTTTCAGGCCATGGATATTACAGACTACCTAATAAATCTTATCTTAATAACGTGCTATGAAGGTTAACCATGGAATTTATTAACTGGCACCTCCGTAAACGTTGAACTAATTAAGTATGTGGGTGACTATGAATCAGAATAACGAGTAGTATATAATGAAGAATAGAAGTAGTTTTAACCCCTTGAGACCAATAACGTAACCTCCATTGTAATTTAGGTACCATTAGATGATTTTTAGTGAATATAAGCAATATTTTAAAGCTATGACCTGTTTAGTATCCTTGTACACTAACTAATTTGGTATATTCAGTTATTTTTCCTAATTTTATGGCTCGACAACATACATATTTTATAGCAAAGGAAAGATATGGGCGTGAAGGGGTTAATGGATATCACAGACTACCTAATAAATATAAAACCTAATAAATCTAAAGTGGCACGAAGGTTAACCAGAGAATTTGTTAACTGGCACCTCTGCAAACGTTGGCTCGGCACTATCTGAACACGTGAACACAGCGTGACCCCCCCCCCCCCCCCCTCCCCACCTTACCTAAAGTTTGTTGTGCACCGGTGGCATGCCCTGTACACGTGTTTCCGCGTTCGACCCCCGCGTCATCTGTACATAGCTACCAAAAATAGACCCCCTTAAGAAAGACAACCCTAAAAAAAAAAAACTTAACCCTTTCACTGCTAAGACCCCCTAAAAAATACCCCCCTTAAAAAGACTCCTAAAAAAAGACCCCTTATAAAAGACTCCCTTAAAAAAGACCCACTAAAAAGACCCCTTAAAAAATTCCTTAAAAAAGAACCCCTAAAAAATAACATCTAAAAAGACTCCTTAAAAAAGAACCCCTAAAAAATAACATCTAAAAAGACCCCCTTAAAAAAAACCTTAAAGAAGACCCCTTAAAAAAGACCCCCTAAAAAAGACTCCTAAAAAAAAAAACTTAGAAAATACTCCCCTAAAAAGACCCCCTAAAAACTCCCTAAAAAAGAACCCCATAAAAAAGACCCCTTAAAAAGACCCCTAAAAAGACCCTTAAAAAAGAACCCCATAAAAAGACCCCAAAAAGAGCCCCTTAAAAAAGACTCCCTTAAAAAAGACCCCTTAAAAAAAAACTTTAAAAAGACCCCTTAAAAAATTTCAGACACTCATCTTAATTGTGACCAAAATTAAAATGATATATAGTGCTAAAAAACATACAAATAAAAAACACAGGTTGAAATAATGATGTGTTACCCCGATGATGACAGGTGCGATGACAGTTGACAGTATCGAATGACAGGTGGATGCAAGGCTAAGATATGCGTATGTATGCATAACAATAAAATGTCTATCTTATCTATCTATCTATGTAGGTTTATAGATTGTATGCTTCTGTCTACCTGTAAGTGAATGTTTTGATGCCTGTTACGGCGGGTGAGATGTACGATTAAGAGTAACAAATAGTACGAGGTTTGTAGCAACACTATGAACCAACCTGTTTTTTATATATTTTTTTTATTTACCCGGCGTTTTTTTTTTTTTTTTTTTTTTAAACCCGGCGAATAGCAGTGACAAGGCCTAAGATTTACCCCCCGGTCCCCTCCACACCCTATTCTGTGGTCCCGCTATACCAGGCTGTCTCTTACTCGTAGATAAAGGGTGGTAAATAGGGGTAAAAAGACATTGGAAACTTACCCTGATGTTAAAGGTTAAGACACAACTGCGCATCGGGTGACGTCAGGACGCAGATGCCATAACTTGCTGGGCACTCCTCCGCCACCTACACAAATAATTAAACAATAAAAAACTAAGTCAAATAAGAGATTATAATGACACAACATTAATGGGGTTAATCTATGATCACGTGAAGTATGGAGCCACATGGTGCAATGCTCGAGATGGAAAATACCGCTTCCTCCTTTTTTTAGTTTGAGATGCTATTGATCGGTTTCGTCACTGGGTCAGCTGCACCAAGTGTATAAAGGATCGCGTAATCCGTCCTCTCACCATAGTGTTAAGTGACGCCGGCCTGAACTTGTGCCAATACAAATACAACACACACATCACCACTTTCTTCCTGTGACTTGGGAATATTCTGTTTCGGTCTGAGGAACTGTCAACGTCGGGAAAACTTTGATTCAGGTAAATAAATGCCTCGACCATACGCCACTGCCTGCCAACCCATCCCGATCTCTGCTTGTGTGTGAATGAATGTTTGGAGTTCGTTCATACATACACCTGTTATTACGCTGTTCGTGTGTGTGTGTTTGTAGTACGGTCATACATACACCTGTTATTACGCTGTTCGTGTGTGTGTGTTTGTAGTACGGTCATACATACACCTGTTATTACGCTGTTCGTGTGTGTGTGTTTGTAGTACGTTCATACATACACCTGTTATTACGCTGTTCGTGTGTGTGTGTTTGGAGTTCGTTCATACATACACCTGTTATTACGCTGTTCGTGTGTGTGTGTTTGTAGTACGGTCATACATACACCTGTTACGCTGTTCGTGTGTGTGTGTTTGGAGTTCGTTCATACATACACCTGTTACGCTGTTCGTGTGTGTGTGTGTGTGTGTGTGTGTATCAGTGTGTGTGTGTGTGTGTGTATGTGAACGAAATGATGGATGTGTGTGTGTGTGTGTGTGTGTGTGTGTGTGTGTTAATGAACTGGGAAAAATCATTCACTTCCTTACAATCGGGAAAAGTTTGTGGCATACGTTTTTATTTTATTTTTCCATCCCAAAGGACTGGCCAAGGGAAAAAAAAAAAAGGACATGTGGGATTACGATGCTTGTAATCTCCCTTGCATTCCCGCCGAAGCTTTGCCTGCACACACATACACAAACTTTACTCCCTAGTAGTGGATTTAACCTCCCTAGTAGTGGATTTAACCTCCCTAGTAGTGGATTTAACCTCCCTAGTAGTGGATTTAACCTCCCTAGTAGTGGATTTAACCTCCCTAGTAGTGGATTTAACCTCCCTAGTAGTGGATTTAACCTCCCTATTAGTGGATTTAACCTCCCTATTAGTGGATTTAACCTCCCTATTAGTGGATTTAACCTCCCTATTAGTGGATTTAACCTCCCTATTAGTGGATTTAACCTCCCTATTAGTGGATTTAACCTCCCTAATAGTGGATTTAACCTCCCTATTTGTGGAGTTAACCTCCCTATTAGTGGATTTAACCTCCCTATTAGTGGATTTAACCTCCCTAGTAGTGGATTTAACTCCCTATTAGTGGATTTAACCTCCCTAGTAGTGGATTTAACCTCCCTATTGTGGAGTTAACTCCCTATTAGTGGATTTAACCTCCCTAGTAGTGGATTTAACCTCCCTAGTAGTGGATTTAACTCCCTATAGTGGATTTAACCTCCCTATTAGTGAATTTAACTCCCTATTAGTGGATTTAACTCCCTATTAGTGGATTTAACTCCATTTGTGGATTTAACCTTCCTATTAGTGGATTTAACCTCCCTATTAGTGAATTTAACTCCCTATTAGTGGATTTAACCTCCCTATTAGTGGATTTAACCTCACTATTAGTGGATTTAACCTCCCTAGTAGTGGATTTAACCTCCCTATTAGTGGATTTAACCTCCCTATTAGTGGATTTAACCTCTCTATTAGTGGATTTAACCTCCCTATTAGTGGATTTAACCTCCCTATTAGTGGATTTAACCTCTCTATTAGTGGATTTAACCTCCCTATTAGTGGATGTAACCTCCCTATTAGTGGATTTAACCTCCCTATTAGTGGATTTAACCTCCCTATTAGTGAATTTAACCTCCCTGTTAGTGGATTTAACCTCCCTAGTAGTGGATTTAACCTCCCTAGTAGTGGATTTAACCTCCCTATTAGTGGATTTAACCTCCCTATTAGTGGATTTAACCTCCCTATTAGTGGATTTAACCTCCCTATTAGTGGATTTAACCTCCCTATTAGTGGATTTAACCTCCCTAGTAGTGGATTTAACCTCCCTATTAGTGGATTTAACCTCCCTATTAGTGGATTTAACCTCCCTATAGTGGATTTAACCTCCCTATTAGTGGATTTAACCTCCCTATTTGTGGATTTAACCTCCCTATTAGTGATTTAACCTCCCTATTAGTGGATTTAACCTCCCTAGTAGTGGATTTAACCTCCCTATAGTGGATTTAACTCCTATTAGTGGATTTAAACCTCCCTATTAGTGGATTTAACCTCCCTATTAGTGGATTTAAACTCCCTATTAGGGATTTAACCTCCCTATTAGTGGATTTAACCTCCCTAGTGTGGATTTAACCTCCCTATTGTGGATTTAACCTCCCTATTAGTGGATTTAACCTCCCCAGTAGTGGATTTAACCTCCCATTAGTGGATTTAACATCCCTATTAGTGGATTTAACCTCCCTATTAGTGGATTTAACCTCCCTATTAGTGGATTTAACCTCCCTATTAGTGGATTTAACCTCCCTAATAGCGGATTTAACCTCCCTATTAGTGGATTTAACCTCCCTATTTGTGGATTTAACCTCCCTATTAGTGGATTTAACCTCCCTATTAGTGGATTTAACCTCCCTATTAGTGGATTTAACCTCCCTATTAGTGGATTTAACCTCCCTATTAGTGGATTTAACCTCCCTATTAGTGGATTTAACCTCCCTATTAGTGGATTTAACCTCCCTATTAGTGGATTTAACATCCCTATTAGTGGATTTAACCTCCCTATTAGTGGATTTAACCTCCCTATTAGTGGATTTAACCTCCCTATTAGTGGATTTAACCTCCCTATTTGTGGATTTAACCTCCCTAGTAGTAGATTTAACCTCCCTGTTTGTGGAGTTAACCTTCCTATTTGTGGATTTAACCTCCCTATTAGTTGATTTAACTCCCTAGTAGTGGATTTAACCTCCCTATTTGTGATTTAACTTCCCTAGTAGTGGATTTAACCTCCCTTTAGTGGATTTAACCTTCCCTATTTGTGGATTTAACCTCCCTATTAGTGGATTTAACTCCCTATTGTGGATTTAACCTCCCTATTTGTGGATTAACTCCCTTTAGTGGATTTAACCTCCCTATTAGTGGATTTAACCTCCCTATTTGTGGATTTAACCTCCCTAGTAGTGGATTTAACCTCCCTATTAGTGGATTTAACCTCCCTAGTAGTTGATTTAACTCCCTAGTAGTGGATTTAACCTCCCTATTTGTGAATTTAACTCCCTATTAGTGAATTTAACCTCCCTATTTGTGGATTTAACCTCCCTATTTGTGGATTTAACCTCCCTAGTAGTGGATTTAACCTCCCTATTAGTGGATTTAACTACCTATAGTGATTTACTTCACTAGTTAGTGGATTTAACCTCCATTGTGAATTCTAATCCTATTGTGAATTAACCTCCCTATTAGTGGATTTAACCTCCCTATTTGTGGATTTAACCTCCCTAGTAGTGGATTTAACCTCCCTAGTAGTGGATTTAACCTCCCTAGTAGTGGATTGAATGTTAGTCATGAAGTTTTCAATCCTAGGAGACAACATGGAGCTGGTGCAATTGTAGGGGTCGTAGTGCAAAGACGCCACAGAATAACGCAGCTTTTCTTATCACAACAAAGGCTACATGACATAAACGTCCGGGGTGACGCAACAATGATTAATAAGTCTCAAATATATCTCTCAATTGTCTCAAATCTATCTCAAATCTCTCAATTGTCTCAAATAATCTCTCAATAACTCTTAAATCTATCTCAAATAATCTCTCAATAGTCTTAACCCCTTGAGGCCCAGAACGTAATTTCCATTGTAATTTGGGTACCATTAGACGATTTTTAATTAATATAAGCAATATTTTATAGATATGACCTGTTTAGTATCCTTGCCACTAACTAATTTGGTATATTAAGCTACTTTTCGTAATTTTATGGCTAACAACAGACGATTTTATATAGCAAAGGAAAGATCTGGGTGTGAAGGGGTTAAATCAGGGAGTGACACACGTACAGACGGCTGTTGAGGTGACTGCTATGGGTTTAGAAGATAGGAAGGGAGGGCGAGCACGTCACAGCAGCCCAGGTATAAAGACGAGTAGGAGGTGCGATGCAAGACCGGTTTGACCTCATCTACCCTCCCCTTGCCACGCCTTGTAGACACGCACTACGCAGTTGAGGAAAGCGTGTTTACTATGCGGTTGCTTATCAACACATTTTATTTATCCCACACGAGACCAATACAGCCCTCAGAGCATTCTTAACAGTGCCACACGAGACCAATACAGCCCTCAGAGCATTCTTAACAGTGCCACACGAGACCAATACAGCCCTCAGAGCATTCTTAACAGTCCCACACGGACCCATACAGCCCTCAGAGCATTCTTAACAGTCCCACACGAGACCAATACAGCCCTCAGAGCATTCTTAACAGTGCCACACGAGACCAATACAGCCCTCAGAGCATTCTTAACAGTCCCACACGAGACCAATACAGCCCTCAGAGCATTCTTAACAGTGCCACACGAGACCAATACAGCCCTCAGAGCATTCTTAACAGTGCCACACGAGACCAATACAGCCCTTAACCCCTTCACGACCAGATCTTTAGTTTGCTATATAAAATTGTCTATTGTTAGCCATAAAATTACGAAAAGTAACTGAATATAACAAAGGATACTAAACAGGTTATATCTATAAAATATTGCTTATATTCACTAAAAGTCGTCTAATGGTTGCCAAATTACAATGAAAAATTACGTTCTGGGCCTCAAGGGGTTAACACCTAGATATACAAAAACCTGGGAGATGTTGGGGGAGAAAAGAGAGAGAGGGAGGGTAGAGGGGGTAGGAGAGAAGAGTTTGTGGTAGAGGGGGGTTTGCTAGTAGGGAGTTACAAGAGAATGCTTAGTATCTTCAATGTTTTCCACCTTTCTGTATCCTCCAATGGTCTAATTATAACAGTAACACCCTAGCATTCCTCCTCTCCTCCCCATCTCTCAATGATCTTCCTCAGCCTTGTATAACATCAATATACTCTATTCTAAAACACCTCCCTCGCCCTTCCTTCACTTCTCTATACCTGTCACTCGTCATTCCTATATTAAGGTACCTGTTTACAGCACCATCGCCACACCTTTCCTTTTTTCTCCATTCCTTTAGATCTTGTGTTGCTAAATATATGCATTACATTAGTTAGGCTGTGGTGTATGGCGTCTGTCTGTCTGTCTGTCTGTCTGTCTGTCTGTCTGTCTGTCTGTCTGTCTGTCTGTCTGTCTGTCTGTCTGTCTGTCTGTCTGTCTGTCTGTCTGTCTGTCTGTCTGTCTGTCTGTCTGTCTGTCTGTCTGTCTGTCTGTCTTTCAGTTCTTATTAAATCTAATACGTGATAACATACTACACACAAGATTGGCTCAAACTCGTTGGCCTACCCAATGAGTGTGTGTAAATTCGCAGGACGCGGCGATTGGCTGGCAGCAGAGGCCACAGACTATATATACACCGTCATGTGTTGCAGGTTGCCAGTACAACGCTCGCCTCCAACTGATGAGGAACATAGTGTGACAACCCTACCACGACCCTGAGAGACTTAGTTCTTTGTGACCGTGAAGAAACAAACCAGAGGAACTATCTTGTATCCTTAAGAGAAGAGCACAAGACAGCCTAGCCATGCATGTGCACTCGACATCGCCCATGGTGGTGGTGGCTAACAGACTGCCCTTCTGTCTGGGCACCGACCCGGACACTGGCAAACTCATCAGAAAACAATGGTAGGTACCTAAAACTAAACTAATGGTAGGTAATGGTAGGTGTTTGATGGTATTCCAGGGAGAGACAAGCTGGGGTGGGCTGGAAGGTGTGTGTGCGTCTGTGTGTATATGTTGATAGCTACCATGGTTAGGCGGTGTGTGTGTGTGTGTGTGTGACTGTCTGTGTGTGTGTGTGTGTGTATGTGTTGATAGCTACCATGGTTAGGCGGTGTGTGTGTGTGACTGTGTGTGTGTGTGTGTGTGTGTATGTGTGTGTGCGTGTGTGTTGACAGCTACCATGGTTGGGCGATGTGTGTGTGTGTGTGTTGTGTGTGTGTGTATGTTGACAGCTACCATGGTTGGGCGATGTGTGTGTGTGTGTGTGTGTGTGTGTGTTGACAGCTACCATGGTTGGACGATGTGTGTGTGTGTGTGTTTGTGTGTTGATAGCTACCATGGCTAGGAGGTGTGTGTGTGTATGTGTGTGTGTGTGTGTGTGTGTGTGTGTGTGCAGCTACCATGGCTGGGCGATGTGTGTGTGTGTTTTGACGGCTACCATGGCATGCACGGCCTCTTGTAGCTTCCTTATTTGTATGTTTCTTATGTAGAGCAAAGGACGAGGGAGTAAGAAGCACAATTGATACGATGATCATTTTCTTTTTCTGTGACAGTCATTCATCATAGCGTGGGGAAAAGTCGCACATATAATTCTTGTGATGTTTGCTTCATACTTTTAGCTTTAACCCCTTGAGACCCAGAACGTAATTTCCATTGTAATTTGGGTACCATAAGACAATTTTTAGTGACTAAGCAATATTTTATAGAGATGACCTGTTTAGTATCCTTATCCACTAACTAATTTGGTATATTCAGTGACTTTTTCGTAATTTTATGGCTAACAACAGACGATTTTGTATAGTAACTTTTAGGAAAGATTTGGGCGTGAAGGGGTTAATACATGCAGTCCGTGTCTGCGTGCGCTCTTGGTTTGTCACCTGTATCGCCGACCTTGAACAAACTACCAAGTGCTGTCATGTATAAATATAAATAATCTTCACAAATAGGGTGGTAAATGATTGGAATGGACTCAGTCGTCAGGTAGTCAGTATGTAGTCAATAGGGAGCTTTAAAAGGAGGCTGGATAAATTCATGGATGGGGATGAAAGGCGGATGTAGGTAGTGTTAACCCCTTCACGCCCAGATCTTTCTTTTACTAAATGAAATCTTCTGTTATTAGCCCTAAAACTACGAAAAAGTAACTAAATAAACCAAATTAGCTAATGGACAAGGATATTGAATATATCATATCTATATAATATTGCTTATGTTCATTAAAATCGTCGAATGATGGTTATATTACAATGAAAATTACGTTCTGAGTCTCAAGGGGTTAAGTGACAGGAACAACAGGAACCACGTGTAGATCATCTCCCAGCCTCTCCCTTATTGACTTATGTTCTTCTGTAATGTTTCAGCGCGGGAGGACTTGTGACTGCCGTGGCCCCGGTGGTGGTGGAGACGAAGGGCCTGTGGGTGGGCTGGTCAGGACTTCACTCCGAGGACGAGAACCTGGAGATCCCCGAGGCTGACCCCAACGACCAGTCTCCTACAGCGGGCCTCAAGAGCAACCAGGTGAGCGGTTTAAAAAGGAAATAGAGAGAAACTGGTTCACAAATAGGGTTGTGAATGATTGTAATGGACTCAGTCGTCAGGTGGTCAATGCGGAGTCTATTGGGGTCTTTAAAAGGAGTCTGGATAAATTCACGGATGGGGAAGAGAGGTGCGCTGTGTGGGGTGCCTTCGCGTCTCTTAATAACCCCTTCATCCCCAGATCTTTCCTTTCATACATAAAATCGCCCGTTCTTAGCCGTAAAATTACAAAAAGTAACTGAATATATCAAATTAGCCAGTGGACAAGGTTACTAAACAGATCATATTTACAAAATATTACTCATACTCATTGAAATTGTCTAATGGTAGCCAAATTACAATAGAATTTACGTTCTGGGTCTCAAGGGGTTAAGTTATTTGCGAGACACAAGTATTAGAGTACGAATATAAGATAAGGCATTAAGATCCCAAGTGCAATAGCCAAGGGAAGAGTTGACAAGATTGTTAACTAAGGAGACGAAGTTGAAGAGGATTATGAAGCGATACTTAGCGTCAAAGGTCACAAGAAGAAGAAGAAGAGGGAAAAGATGTGGTTATACTACAACACAGAAAACGAAACAAAACGTGACAAATAGGGCTGACTAATATTTTTCATCTACTTTATTGCCTTACGTTGAGCATCTTGCAAATCGAGCCTGACGCATCACACGTGTCAGGCAACTGTCAAGCCAGACATTGGTCAATTTTTTAAACATGGGCATGGGCTAACCTTTGACTAACCATGGCTTTAGACAGATATTTTAGTGTTTTAAACATTTGTCCGGGGGGTTATATAATATCATTAGACTTGGGTGTTGGACAAGGCAGTGGGTGTCTAACATAACAATTCCAATCTGAGACTAAACCCCCCGGAAAAACGGTTAAAAAGCTTAACCCCTTGAGACCCAGAACGTAATTTTCATTGTAATTTGGGTACCATTAGACGATTTTTAGTGACTATAAGCAATATTTTATAGATATGACCTGTTTAGTATCCTTGTCGGCTAACTAATGTATATTCAGTGACTTTTCTTAATGTTATGGCTCGACAACAGACAATTTTTTACAGTTAAGGAAAGGTCTGGGCGTGAAGGGGTAGAATAAAATATGTCTTATATTCATTAAAAATCATCAAATGGTGGTCAAATTACAATGGAAATTACGTTCTGGGCCTCCAGGGTTAAGGATCCCATGGTTTCATTTGATACGTTTGGTTTCGATTTCCTGTTGACCAGTTGTGTTTTTCTTTGTTTCCTTCATTGTGCGATAAAGTGGAATATTTTTTCTCATACTTCCAAGTCACAATTAATTTCCAACTTGAGTTTTCCTCATGACGGGAGTTTTAGCGATGAAGGTTGCATGGCGATGTGAACTCAGCGGTATAACTTGGTGTTTGAGTATTAACCCCTTGAGACCCAGAGCTAATTTTCATTGTAATTTGGGTACCATTAGACGATTTTTAGTGAATATAAGCAATATTTCATAGCTATGACCTGTTTAGTATCCTTGTAGACTAACTAATTTGGTATATTCAGTGACTTTTCGTAATTTTATGGCTAGACAACCTAATATATTTTATAGCAAAGGAAAGATCTTGGTGTTTGAGTATTAATGATTGCTGTGTGTTGCAGGTGCTGCCCGTCACTGTCTCCAAGAAGACGTTCAACGATTACTACAACGGCTGCTGCAACGCAACCTTCTGGCCGCTGTTTCACTCCATGCCGGACAGAGCCACATTCGAGGCAGACAAATGGGAGGTGAGTCTCATTCGGCTCCTTTTGTCTCTGTTAAGACATATTATAATTTGAGAATTCATATTTTTTTTTCCTTTCAATATGAGTTTGTGTGACAGTGACGCTCACCTAGTAAGGAGGCTGATATGGTGTGTGTGTTTGCAGGCTTACCGTGAGGTGAACGAGGAGTTTGCCCGGCTGACCGTGGAGGCTGTGAGGCGGCTGTGCGAGAGTCACCCCGGCTCCGTGCCTCTGGTGTGGCTGCACGACTACCACATGATGCTCGCCGCCAACACCATCAGGGAAAAGTGTGACGAGCTCAACCTTCCAATCAAGATGGCGTTCTTCCTCCACATTCCCTTCCCGTCATGGGACATCATGCGTCTCTTTCCCTGGGACGACGAGCTGCTTCAGGGCATCCTGGGCTGTGACTCCATTGGCTTCCACATCGAGGATTACTGTCTCAACTTCATTGACTGCTGCCAACGTCGGCTTGGATGCCGCGTTGATAGACAACAGATGTTGGTGGAACACAATTCTCGTACAGTTTCCATCAACCCGCTGCCCATCAGCATTCCTTACGAGCGCTTTGTGCAGCTTGCAGAAAAGGCACCTAAAGTAGTCAAAAATAATCCTCAGGAGCAACTGCTGCTGGGCGTCGATCGTTTGGATTACACAAAGGGCCTCGTCCATCGCATCCGTGCCTTTCAAACCCTCTTAGAAAAACATCCTGAACTCAAGGAGAAAGTCACTTTCCTTCAGGTCGCTGTACCTCCCGCACGGACGTCAAGGAATATCAAGAGCTGAAAGAAGAACTCGATCAGCTTATAGGCAAAATCAACGGACAATTCTCCTCACCCAACTGGTCTCCAATACGTTACATCTATGGCTGCGTCTCGCAAGACCAGTTGGCTGCCTTCTACCGCGACGCCTCCGTAGCTGTAGTGACGCCGCTCAGGGACGGGATGAATTTGGTTGCCAAAGAGTTTGTGGCCTGCCAGACAGGCGAGCCCGGTGTCCTCATCCTCTCACCCTTTGCCGGCGCTGGAATCTCTATGCACGAGGCCCTCCATGTCAACCCATACGAGACTAACGAGTTTGCCGAAACATTATACCGCGCGCTTACCATGCCAAAAGACGAGCGAGAGATGAGGATGAAACAGTTGCGGCGCAGGGAGCGAGAACGCGATGTCAACTTCTGGCTGAGAAACTTCTTGAAGACCGTGGACTGCCTCAGTGATCAGGACAAATCTGTGATCCCAGGCAGGTTCCCGATTGCGGATGAAGATTTCAGTGAGTTCTTGGGATCTTATGTGACAGAATCGACACGTCTGGCGTTACTGCTCGACTACGATGGGACCCTCGCGCCCATCGCCCCGCACCCAGACCTGGCACAGATGCCGGACGAGACGCGGCGCGTGCTGGAGCGTCTGGCGCACATGCCGGACGTGAACATTGCCATCATCTCCGGCCGCTCACTTGACAACGTGAGGTCAATGGTGGGTATTGAGGGCATCACTTATGCTGGCAATCATGGGTTCGACATTGTCCATCCTGACGGCACCATGTTCATGCATCCCGTGCCCCACGACTATGAGACTCAGCTAGAAGCTCTGAAGGAGCGCCTGCAACAAGAGGTGTGTACGGACGGTGCCTGGATGGAGAACAAAGGTTCCTGCATTGCCTACCACTACCGGGAAGTCCCAGGAGACAAGGTTGCAGCCATAACCTCGAGGGCGCAAGAACTTTTCAACGAGGTGGGAATCAAACTGCACCAATCGCACAGAGCGTTTGAGGCTCGTCCGCCAGTCACGTGGAACAAAGGCCGCGCCGCTATCTATATTTTGAGGACTCTCTTCGGGTTGGACTGGTGTGACCGCGTGTCTACAATCTTCGCTGGGGATGACAAGACGGATGAGGACGCCATGCGGGCGCTGCAGGGCATGGCCGTCACCTTCAGGATAACCAGGTCGCAAAACCTACGTTCGGCGGCCACTCACCGTCTGCCGTCCACCGATGCAGTGCTCTCGATGCTCAAATGGATCGAGCGGCGACTGGGCTCCCGCCTTCCCGCCATCCCCAATGGCATCAGGTCCCGCACGACCAGCATGTCCAGCAGCCCAGGAGGATCAAGATCTCCCAGCAATAAATCTCCTCCCCACTCTCCCAAGAGTCTCTCCCGCTCCAGTTCCATCCAGAGTCCGGAGCCCAGCAAGCAAGTCATGATGATCAATGAGCATGAATACCGGCAGTACCTGGCCAAGCACAACCCCCCCCGCCCCTCCAGCACCTCACCCCCGCGCTCCCCCTCCCGCTCCACTGTATGAGCTCAGGACCCACAACGCTGTCTTCAGTGGGCGTCTGACCGCGTCCGCCGCTCATCATTGCCGGGACTCTGGAAATCACTTCCGGATCCCTGTCCGCCTCCCCTCCTAGGGATCTTGTACAAACTCTTCCACAATGGGATCACATTTGTATCATTGCCTGTTGCGTGTAGTCAGTGTCAAGCTGGCCACACATGTATGAAAGCGTGACGTAATGTTACCGAGTATAAGAAATTCATACCCATGTTCTTTGTCATGCATCACTGTGTACCGAGGGCAGAGTGACCGGGGAACTACCTCGCTGTCTGGCTCTTGACCGGCTCAGAGACTCCACGAGGAGCCGAGGCGCACTCGTAGGTGTTCTTTGCTATGCTTTTGTTGTTGTTGAATATATTTTGATAATTATTAAAATCATGCGAATTATTTTGATGTTTGAGAACCCTTTTTTCACTCAATGGAAACAAAATCAACAGACCAAAAACGGAGGGAAACCTCGATTGTTTTTTTCATGGGGGAAAATTCATTGCCTGCAACTGGGGGCAATAATGGAGTACAGATAGTGCCTGACTGTTGCTGTAAACAAATGTATACACAATTAGACGAGGACCATTCTAGGGCAGCAGAGCGCGGGGAGGTGGCTGATGCGGGTACACCCCTAGACTGTACAAGATTGACCGAGTGTTATCAAAGTAGTGAGAACAACTTATCCGCATGATTTCCTGATAGTTCAGAGAAATGAGTTTCTCACCCTATTCAAAACGGACAAGGATCAGAGCCGTTCCGCGATATTTCTACGGGAGTTTCGTGGCATCGGTTTGGAGTCCGTCTGGAAGGTGACATGAGGGTGAACCACTGATCTCTGTTGTATAGTTGTACTCTGTGGAGAGACCATTATTTGGGATTCAGCATCCTCAAATTGTCCTGAAAAGCTTGTCTGACCACATTAACTCCTTCACGCCCAGATCTTTCCTTTGCTATATAAAATCGTCTGTTGTTAGCCATAAAATTACGAAAAGTAACTGAAAATCCCAAATTAGTTAGTCGACAAGGACAAACAGGTCATATATATAAAACATTGCTTACATTCACTAAAAATCGTCTAATGGTACCCAAATTACAATGGAAATTACGTTCTGCGTCTCAAGGGGTTAACAGGAAATTCCTACAACAATTATATTTTTTGAAATCTGGACGTGTCTACATCGTCAGTCTCAAGTCCAACCAGATTACAGCAGCCATGGCCAGTAAGGGGGACACCTAGGGGGCTCCGGATTCTCATGGGGAGCACGTGCCCCCCCCCCCATAGTTATGCCACTGGGTATTGCCGATCTGACGTTATATAAGGTAGAAAGATAACGAGGCAACAGCCATTACTTTGCAGGGAGGACTAAACAACCTCAAATCACACGTAAGCTCTCCCTCCTCCCTCCCTCTCCCACTCACAGTAGCGCCGCCAGGACATGGTGACTGGGGTGGCCAAGGTTGGACATAGATCTAGTATAGTGTGGGGTGGCCATGACATTGCTATTAAAAAAATGGTTGAATTTCCATCAAACCCCTGACTCGGATCAGGGGTGACCAATGAGCTTTCAGACACTGCCCACTGTCCACTCATTCCTCTCACTCTCTCCCCCACTCCCTCCCTTTCTCTCTCTACTGACCTTACGCCGCAGAAATATGAAGAAAACAACAAACTTAAGCGTTGTTTGGCAAAAAATCGTCCTCTTCCTCCTCCCAGCTGCCTGCACAAGTGTCCTGCCCCCGTTCGCCGGCTGGCTCTCGACTGTCGTTCGTACCGGATTACTAAAGGAACTCAACACTGCTTCGAAACACTAAACCTTTCCCTTATTTCCTTCCCGCGCCCTTACCTATAACCTTTGACCAATAATTCTTGACCTGCAACGTTATCTAAGTCTTATATGACAGTAAAAGAGAGTTAGTAATAGTGTTGGTATAGTTTTGTAGTATTTTTTTTTAAGTTTCTTTTTGGGTTCGTTAGTGCTACGAACACGTTAACAGCGTCACAGAGGATTGTGGGTAGCACCCAATGGTGGAACACAAAGTGTTCTACCCAATGCCATTATCAGAAGTCAATTATCTCTTAATAGATTTTGAGATATTTAATAGTATGTCAAAAATATACCAATACAATTTGCTCACTTATTTATACTCCAAATTAATTTTGCGATGGCTCTTTAGAAAGGCCTCTTCAAGCTTTATCGTTACTCTATCCTAGTATTTTCCTATTAACCTCATAGTGTTCGAGTTATTTAAGAAAATATGATTTTTTTACTGAAAATCAAAGGTGTTTTCACAAGTATTTCTCAGGAGATTATTAAGGGTATATTATGTATACTCCTATTAAGTCCGTTCTATCGATGATCTACTGTATATGGACGTGGGCATGTTTCAATAACATTTGGATTACTTGTTCTTGGTATTTGATAGCTTTAGTTGCTAAATATAAGCTAAGCCCCATCATTTGTGGTGCCGAGTTAGTGTATTCCTTGTGTGCAGGACAACCAACAATGGTCATCCATACAGGAACAAAGGTATTATTCGTCTACACCTTTTCCAAAAGATGGGCGTCATGATAAGGCTCCAGCTGATCTGCCATTATTGTGTTCTCAAGTTATGTAAATACAAAATTATAGCCATGTTACTTTGATAAATCATTCACGTGTACTAGCTAAGTACACTAGTATATTCACTAAGTACACTATATGCACTAAGTACGAAAGATATCACATAATAATTTTGCCCCACAGGCCCATCGCACATGACTATTCACACACGTATAAACAAGCTTGCATGAGGAAGATTGTAGACTTCCAGAATTTGTAAGTTTTTGGTGAGTGGCCTTGTTTTGGAGATGAGCCCCTGCCCGTCTGTCTGAATGTCTGTGCACGCCATGAGTTACAGTGTGTGTGTGTGTGTGTGTGTGTGTGTGTGTGTGTGTGTGTGTGTGTGTGTGTGTGTGTGTGTGTGTGTGGGTACCGTAAATCAGAGGTTCTCAAACTTTTTGGCCTGAGACCCCTCCAAATAATTTTGAAAGCCTTGCGACCCCCCCTACCCTTACCAAAGCATTTCTGACAATCTGACACATTTACATTCTTTGTCTTTTTTCTCTCTCTCTCTTACACACACACACACACACACACACACACACACACACACACACACCACACACACACACACACACACACACACACACACACACACACACACACACACGACACATCACACACACACACACACACCACACACACACACACAACTACACAACACATCACACACACTAACCAGTGTTGACCGTATATAACAATCTAAGTATATTATATGTAAACATATGAATACTTAATGTTACGTAATCTGCAATTTAATCCTATTCTGCTAGACGCATGACAAATAAGTCTAAACTAAATAAAGTTATGACTTGACTGACTTGTGATGTGGATTTGTGATGCATTAACAAGGGCGGGCGCAGCGATGATACAAGTAGCCTAGGTGTGTATAGCCATGGACGTGTGAGCGTGGTGGTGAGGGCTTGGCGGAAAGGGGAGGGAGGAAAAAGGAGCAACTCTTTTCTCAGTCAGATTATGTAACTGTACTTTTTTATTAGCAATATATTAAAGCCTAGGAAGATATAATCATTGTTTTGTTTTATAATGATAATATATATAAAAGAATACTAATAAATTATGAATATTGTGCATTTTGCACATTCTAGAAATCTCGCGACCCCTCAGACGACTTTCGCGACCCCCCGAGGGGTCGCGACCCCCAGTTTGAGAACTTCTGCCGTAGATAACACTAAAGTCGCCAGTACAATGTTTCTTTTTTATTTACAGACGTGTGGTGGCGTTAATACTTACATTTCTACATCCATGATTTCAGGAAAGTTAGAAGTGACAGGGTAGATTATAGTTATGATCTAAACTACTGTGTATCATCCTCAGTGGCACATACACATCAGTAGTGATGCTATAATTCGTAATATTTGGTGGCTGGCGACATCAGTACAGGTGGCGACTAAAGTGTTATCTACGGTAATAACTTTGGAAACAATGAAATTGTCTGTCCACGAATGGTTCATTTTCTCTGAAGCAGCAACACTATCTTCAAGGACCACTAAAATAAAGCACAACAACTATTAGCTACCTTAGACAACACTTTAGTCGCCAGCTGCAATAATGTCGCCAGCCGCCAAATATTACGAATTATAGCATCACTAGTGATTTGTATGTGCCACTGAAGATGATACACAGTAGTTTATATCATGACTGTATAATCTACCCTGTTTCAGCGTTGTTTTATGCTTTGTATCTGCAAGTACGTATACGTATACGCTTTCAAATTTCACTACTCGTTTTTTTTTCGGGCGACGACGACGGCGGGAGGACACTTTAAACATAAACACTAGATGGCGACCTTAGTATAGCCCGTTATCTACGTCGCCGCTCGGTTTTATTTTTGTAATTTGTTCATTTATAGCCATACTATGACACAGATGAAGACACAAAATGACAGACTCTCCAGATAGCCCCTTCTAACTTTCCTGAAATCATGAATGTAGAAATGTAAGTATTAACGCCACCACACGTCTGTAAATTGAAAAAAAAGCTGTGCTGGCGACTTTAGTGTTTTCTAGGCAGCAGCAGCAGCAGCAGCAGATACAACACAGCAGCATCAACACACCGCGTGACTGCAGCAACCCTTGAGACACTCCAAACAGCAACATAGCCAGCGATCAATAGAGAACAATAACTGTGGGAACCGACGTGGGTATTATGATATAAGAACATAAGAACATAAGAAAATAAGGAAGCTACAAGAGGCCGTGAGACCTACACGTGGTAGTTCCTGTTACCTAACACTACCTACATCCACCTTTCATCCCCATCCATGAATGTATCTAGCCTCCCTTTAAAGCTATCTAATGACTACGCACGAACTACCTGTCTACTGAGTCCATTCCAATCATTAACCACCCTATTTGTATGGTTTAGGTCAGCGGTTCTTACCCTGGGGGGCGCGTTCCCTTAGGGGGACGAGGGTAATTACCTAGGGGGGCGTGAGTCAAGAGAGAACAAGGAAGAAGTGTCAAGTATTAAGTAGAAGCTCGGCCTTCGCTTTAACATGAAGCTCGCTGCGAGGGGGAGCGAAGAAAGTCGGTACAGAGAAGACAGTGTGGCTGAAAAACTCTGCGGTGACGCCGTGCCGCGTTTAACTAACTCCGTTGACTTTTATGCAAGATTATTTTTTGTTATTATTATTACTATTATATTACTAATGTTATTATTATCCGTATTATTATTATTATCATCATTATCATTATCGTTATCATCATTATTATTATTGGTAGCATTATTGGTATTATTATTATTGGTATTATTGTCATTATCATTATTACTACCATTACTATTACTAATGTTATTAATATCAGTATTATTATTATCATCATTATCATTATTATCATTGTTATTAGTGGCAGCATTATTGGTATTATTATTACTGGTATTATTGTCATTATTATTATTACTATCTTAGTATCACGATTATAATTGTCATATTGTTTGCCCTCTGCCGCCCAGGTGATTATCACCGCACTGCCAGCAGGGAAGGCGTTGTGCACGCGAGAGGAGCTGAGGCAGCACGCCCTGCAGGCGGTGGCGCACGCCAATGTCCCCAGCAGCGTCGCGGTCGCGGTCTACTACACCGACGGCTCCGTTGACCCTGAGAGAGGCCTGACAGGTGCTGCGGTGGTTATGGGCGGTGAGGTGCTGTCCTGGAGGACGTCCGACCATTGCTCCACGCTGCAGACGGAGCTGGTGGCGATAGAGCGCGCCCTACAGCACGCCCTGGGCCGACAGGAGGAGGTTGTGGTGATTCACACCGACTCCATGTCTGCCCTGCAGGTCCTACGGCAGCCCCGCACACCGATGGACAACGTGCAGCTCACCACCGCCATCCTGGGCCACATCCAGGGCCTCGCCGCGCAGGGGCGCCGCGTAAGGTTCAACTGGGTGCCCAGCCACGTAGGCCTCTGTGGCAACGAGGCGGCCGATGAGGCGGCCCGGGAGGCCACCAGACATCCTGCGGTGGCCTTGACTGTCTTGCCCAGCATCCAAGGGGCCAAGGTACTGGCCAGACGCGCTGCCGTCTGTGCCTCAAGCAACAGTATCGCCAGCTGGTGCAGACATCGAGGCAGGCAGCCTGGCACAAACAATCCACGAACAACAACGAGCCGTTACGCCCCGCCCAGCACCTGTCCCGAGCCGAGGAGGTCGTCCTACACCGACTTCGGCTTGGCTACGGGTCCCTGGAGGAGCTGAGGGACGGGTTTGAGGAGCGGCCGTGTGAGCACTGTCCTTATCTGGCCCCCCGTCCCTTGACCTACTACCTGCTTTCCTGTCCCGCTACAGCGCGCCTCAGACAGCGCGTCAGCCCGCTGGAGGACGCGGCCGCCCTCGTGCTGCGGCAGGTTCAGAAAAACCTGCCCTCCTGCTGGAGGTGGTGCGTCCGCCCCACCCCCCCGATGAACACTAAGGAGCGGGAGTGACCTCACGCCCCGCCCACCTGTGACCTAACTGTGGCTGCGGATACAGCGGCGGACTGATGCCATTTATTACTGTTTTTTATGTATATATGTATGTGTATGTATGTGTATGTGTATGTATGTGCATCTGTATATGTATATGCATATATATGTAATAGATGTTAATCAAATAAATAAAAAAAAATAAAAAATGGTGCGTGCGTGACGTGTGTGATGGAGGGAGTGGCGGGAGGGAGTTTCAACTGTCATGGATTAACAGTTACATCATACGTTCTTGTCTTGTCACCCATGCCTTTCTTGTCATCGTTATAAAAACATAAGAGGAACATAAGTCCATAAGGAGGCCTGGCAGGAGCAGTACGAAGATGATGCAACCCTACGAAGACTTACGAGGAGGTCATGTGAGCCGCGCGTCATATCACCTGACTACTAATGCGATGAGGGAAGGGGGGGAAGGAAGGGAAGGAAGGGAGAGGAGGAAGGAAGGGAAGGGAAGAGGGGGAGGAAGGGAAACGGGGAAGGAAGGGAAGAGGTGGGGGAAGGAAGGGAAGGGGGTGGGAAGGGAAGGGGGGGAAGGAAGGGAATGGGGAAAGGAAGGGAAGGGGGGGAAGGAAGGGAAGAGGGAGGGGAAGGAAGGGAAGAGGTAGGGGAAGGAAGGGAAGAGGCGGGGGAAGGAAGAGGAAAAAGGAAAAAAAAAGACTTAGAAAGGAATTGGGAAGGAAAGGAAAAGGTGAAGGAAGGAAGACAGAAAAGAAAATAAGAGTTAGTCGCCACCTGCACTAATGTCGCCAGCCGCCATATGTTACGAATTATAGCATCACTAGTGATTTGTATGTGCCACTGAAGATGATACACAGTAGTTTATATCATGACTGTATAATCTACCCTGTTTCAGCGTTGTTTTATGCTTTGTAGCTGCAAGTACGTATACGTATACGCTTTCAAATTTCACTACTCGTTTTTTTTTCGGGCGACGACGACGGCGGGAGGACACTTTAAACATAAACACTAGATGGCGACCTTAGTATAGCCCGTTATCTACGTCGCCACTCGGTTTTATTTTTGTAATTTGTTCATTTATAGCCATACTATGACACAGATGAAGACACAAAATGACAGACTCTCCAGATAGCCCCTTCTAACTTTCCTGAAATCATGCATGTAGAAATGTAAGTATTAACGCCACCACACGTCTGTAAATAAAAAAAAAAGTTGTGCTGGCGACTTTAGTGTTTTCTACAGCAGCAGCAGCAGCAGCAGATACAACACAGCAGCATAAACACACGGGGGGACGAGAAACCCGAGAACTAAACAGAAAATAGAGCCTTAGAGCCAAAAATGGGGGGCCACTGGGTATATGAATAAAACTTAAAAAAAAGAAAAAAGAAGCCAGACCCCCTTTAGCCTAACGGGGTTAGTTGTTTACCCATACCAATCCACCTTTATACCAAAGTTTCCCTCCCTTTTTAAAAGTTTCTAAGAACGCACGAACACCGTCAACAAAGCCATTCCAATCATTAACACCCAGAGAGGGCAACTGGCCCCCGGGGGGGCGCGTTTTAGGGGACAAAAAATTATAGGGGGGCGTGAGTCAAAGGAACAAAAAAGTTCAATATTAAGTAAAAGTCCCTTCGTTTTTAAAGAAGCCGCTCGGGGGAGGGGAAAAAAGGTTCAAAAACATGTGGTGGAAAACTTTGCGGGGACCCCCTTTTTGCCGGGGTTTACAAATCCTTTGTTTTTAGCAAGATTATTTTTTGTAAAAAATTTTTACTAAGTTTTATTACCGAAATTTTACAAAAAATTTTTTTAAAAAATTTATTGGGTACATTTTGTTTTTTATTATTTTTTTGTTAATTATTACTAATTAATTACTAATTTTATTTATCGTATTATTTTTTCATCATTATCATTTTCATTATTTATTGGAGATTATTGGTTTATTATTATGGTATTATTGTCATTATTTTTATTACTACCTTTTAATTACAATTTATTAAATCTATTATTTTTTATCATTATCAAAATCACATTATTGTATGGTATTTTTGTCATTATATTATTACTACCTTATATTATAATTTATTATTATCGTATTTTTTATCATATCATCATTTTTCAATTTTTTTTTCTTTTACATTTTTAAATTTTTAAATTTTATCTTATTTATCATATTACTACCATTATATCACCAAAAAATTAAATTTGTTAGCATTTTGTCAAAAGGGGGGAATTATTTTTTAAAATTACAAATCCTTTTGTCACCATTTTCTTGTAATCGTTATCCAAAAAAGTGCTATAAGGAGGCGGAGGGAGTCAAGTGAATGAATACCAAACTTCTCGGGGCCCCCCCTTTAATACCTTTTGATAAAAATCGATAGGGAAGGGGGGGAAGGAAGGAAAGGAAAAGAGGGGAAGGAAGGAAGGGAAAAGAGGGGGAAAAGGGAAGGGGGGGGGGAAGGGAAGAAGGGGGGAAAGGGAAGGGAAAGGAAGGGGGGGGGGGGAGGAAGGGGGGGGGGAAAGGGAAAGGGGGGGGGGTAGGAGGGAAAAGGGGTAAAAGGAAGGGGGGAGGGAAGGGGGAAAAAGGGAGGGGGGGAGGAAGGGGAAGGGGGGGAAGGAAGGGAAAGGGGTAGGGAAGGGAAGGGGGGGAGAGGAGAAGAGGAAGGGGAAAAGGAAGGGAAGAGGGAGGAAGGGGGGGAAAAGGAAGGAAAAAGGGGGGAGGAAGGGGGGTGGGGGAAAGGTGGAAGGGTGGGGAAGGAGGAAAAAGGGTGGGGGGGAAAGGGAATAGGTAAGGGGGGGGAAAAGGGGGGGAGGAGGGGAAGGGTGGGGGGGGGGGAGGTGGGGAAGGGGGGAGGGGGGGAAGGGGGAAGGGGGGGGAAAGGAAGAGTGAAAAAAGGGGGAGGAAGGAATGGTGGGTACCTAGATAACACTTTAGTCGCCACCTGCAGTCATGTCCCCAGCCGCCAAATATTGCAAAATTATCCCTTTCACTAGGATGTGTATGGCCCTGAAGATGTACACAGTATTTAATCATGACTGTTAATCTACCCTTTTTCAGCGTTTTTTTATGCTTTGTATCTGCAAGTATTTTGGTTTCAAATTTCACTTTCGTTTTTTTTTTTTCCCCCGACGACGACGGGGGAGGACACTCTAAACAAAAACTAGATGGCGCCCTTGTTGTAGGTCCCCCAATAGTTTGTATTTTTTTAAATTTTGTTCTTATACCCATAATATGACATAGATGAAGACACAAAATGACACAGACGCCCAGAGAGCCCCTTTAACTTTCCTGAACTCATGGATGTAGAAAAATGTAAGTTTAAACGCCACCACACTCTATAATAAAAAGAAATTTTGCCCGGGCGCTTAAGTGTTATCTGGTAACGGCCGTCATATAATTTCGACGAGAGGTTTGTGTCTAACCCCTTTTTCACGCCGATTCTTTCCCTTTGCTCTAAAAAACCTTTTGTTGATAAAATAACAAAAAGTAACGGAATATACCAAAATTTTTAGTCAAAAAAGGATACTAAAACGGGTCCAAAAAGATGAAAAACATTGCTTAAATCCCTAAAAATCGTCATGTCCCCAAATTAAATGGAAAACTTTCTTCTCGGGGTAATTTTTTTCAGGGGAGACAAAGGCTGGGTTTTTTTTTAAGGGGGTGGGGTTTAACTTAAAATTCCTCTTGTTTGCCCCCCCCAAAAAAAAATTTTAAAAAAAAAAAAACCAAAAAACCAACCCCCCCCCAAACCCCCGCCTAGCATAGTTGGCTTCACCCTAAAATTCAAAACCCTGCTAACCTTTTTTTATCCCATATAAATTTTGGGAAAGAGAGACAAAATTACTCTGACCTCCCTTAAAAAAATCATAATAAACCCTGAATGAGAGCAATTACCGTTGTGTCGTTACAGTAGTATTAGAAAGATCTGAGAATAGCTACTGTAGTTCTGACTTAAAGCATAACAGAAAAACAAAACATTACCACAATCCGTTTCCGCTAAAAAAAGAAAAAAAGAAAAAAATGGCTTCATCCATAAATATGTCTCACCTTGTCTTCGGTAAATATCCAGATGAACGCCGGACTTCATTTGGTGGACGAAACTATTTTTTTTTTCTGGTGAGTTTTGATGTGTTTTGAATTAATCTGCTAACCGTTTGTGTTGCAAATAATTTTTTTTCAACAGAAATGACAAAAAAACAACTAAATTGAATCTAACTGAACCTATACCTGACCTAACGTTTACTTAACCTAACCTAACCTTTATCTAACTAAAACAAAAACAAACTGAGAAAAATATATCAGACATAAAAAAATGCGACAGAAACGGTTAGCAGATTAATTTAAAACACATCAAAACACACCAGAAAAAATTGTTTCCTCCACCAAAGTAAATTCGGTGTTCATCTGGAATAATACCTTTTCTTATGCCATCATAGTAAAGAAGAGAGACAGAAAGATACCCCAATCCCCCTTTAAGAAAACATACATGAGAGTAATTACCGTTGTACCATTATACGTAGTAGAATAAAAAAAAGATCTAAGAATAGCTAGTTCCCAGGACTTAAAACATAACAGAAAGACAAAAAAATACCCCAACCCCTCTTCCCTAAAAAATACCCCAACCTCTCTTCCCTAAAAAAATACCCAAACCCCCTTCCCTAAGAAATACCCCCAACCCCCTTTTCCCCAAAAAATACCCCAACCCCTCTTCCCTAAAAAATATCCCAACCCCTCTTCCCTAAAAAATACCCCAACCCCTCTTCCCTAAAAAATACCCCAACCTCTCTTCCCTAAAACATACCCCAACCCCTCTTCCCTAAAAAAATACCCCAACCCCTCTTCCCTAAAAAATACCCCAAACCCCCTTTTCCCCAAAAAAAAAACCCCAACCCTTTCCCTAAAAAAAATACCCCCAAACCCCTTTTCCCCAAAAAATCCCCAAACCCCTCTTCCCTAAAAAATACCCCAACCCCCCTTCCCCAAAAAAAACCCCAACCCCCTTCCCTAAAAAAATACCCCCCAACCCCCTTCCCTAAAAAAAAACCCAACCCCCCTTCCCTAAAAAAAACCCCAAACCCCCCTTCCCCAAAAATACCCCAACCCCTTTCCCTAAAAAAATACCCCCAAACCCCCCTTTCCCCAAAAATACCCCAACCCCCTTCCCCAAAAAATACCCAACCCCTCTTCCTAAAAAAATACCCCAACCCCTCTTCCCCAAAAAAAAAACCCCAACCCCCCCTTCCCTAAAAAATACCCCAACCCCCTTCCTAAAAAATACCCAACCCCCCTCCCTAAAAAAATACCCCCAACCCCTTTCCCTAAAAAAAAACCCAGCCCCCCTTCCCTAAAAAAACCCCCAACCCCCTTTCCTAAAAAAACCCCAACCCCTCTTCCCCCAAAAAAAACCCCAACCCCCCTTCCCTAAAAAAAATACCCCAACCCCTCTTCCCAAAAAATACCCCAACCCCTTTCCCCCAAAAAATACCCCAAAACCCCCTTCCCAAAAAATACCCCCAACCCCCTTTTTCCCAAAAAAACCCCCCCTTCCCCTAAAAATTACCCCAACCCCCCTTTTCCCTAAAAAATACCCCAACCCCCTCCCTAAAAAAATACCCCAACCCCTCTTCCCCAAAAAATCCCCAAAACCCCTTCCCTAAAAAAAATACCCCAACCCCTTCCCTAAAAAAAAACCACCCCCTTTCCCCAAAAAATAACCCCAAACCCCCCTCTTCCCTAAAAAATACCCCCAAACCTCTTTCCTAAAAAAAACCCCAACCCCTCTTCCCTAAAAAAATCCCCAACCCCCCCCAAAAAAACCCCCCCCCTTTCCCTAAAAAAACCCCACCTTCTTCCCTAAAACAACCCCAACCCCTCTTCCCCAAAAAAAACCCCAACCCCTCTTCCCCAAAAAATAAACCCCCTTTTCCCAAAAAAATCCCCCCCCCTTTTTTCCCCAACCCCTCTTCCCAAAAAAAAAACCCCCAACCCTCTTCCCTAAAAAAATAAAACCCCTAAGAAAATACAACCCTTTTACCATTTTAAAAGTAAAATCTAAAATAAAACAACCCCAAAGGACTTGTAAAAATTTTTAAAAACAGGGACAAAAAGGGGAAAAACCCCTTGGAAAAACAAAACTCAAACACCTTTCCGTAAAAAACTTTTTGGACCCCTCTTTCCCCCAGCCGCCAAAAATTACGAATTTGTTACTACTGATTTTTATGTGCCCTGAGGATGATACACAGTAGTTTTTCATACTGTATAACTACCCTGTTTCAGCATTTTTTATGCTTTTTACTGCAAGATATACGGGTTTTAATTTCGCAAAATAGTTTTTTTCGCCGCGACGACGGCGGGGGACATCTGAAATAAATACTAGTGGCGACCTTAGTTTTTGGGGCCCTTATCAATGTCGCCCCCCTTGGTTTTATTTTTTTAAATTTTTTCATTTATAGCTACACAGGGGGCCGCCCCAAAAAATTTTTCGCGAATCATAACACAGCGCCCTTTTCCCTACGGGAATCAGAAAATGTACTCTTGGCAGCCATGATTCCGGAGAGATTCTTACATATGGCAGCATGTTTAAAGCACGGCCAGCCTTTCAAGAACTTTGAGGAATGTTAAAGTTTCCCCACTTGCAATTATAGAGAAGCTTTTTAAAAAAGTACGCCTTCCCCCCGCGAGTAATTTGAACAGGGGGCGCTTGGTATAAATTTCATTTTTTGAAATGATGGCAAGAAAGCCCAAAACAAAGGAGAAAAATTATAGTTAGTGATCTTACAAAAGGAAAGAGAGGCCAGTGGAAAAAAAATATCAAGTTTGGGGGATGTTACGAGGAAATATGTGAAAAGGGTGGGGGGAGAGTTTGGGGGGGGTTTGGCGGTGTCGCGGAAGGCCGCGACACCAAAACCCATTAAAAGGGGGCCCAGGGGGGGATGTAAAAGTAAAAATCGCAATTTTTTCTTCCCTTTTTAAATTTGGGGGAATGGGCACCCCACTTGACGTTTCATGACATTTAGGGTGTTTGGCTGAGGTTTTACACCCTCCCCCTGACCATTTTTATAATTTTCTGGTGTCGCGGCTGCCGCGACACCCCCAAAACCCACCCGAAACTCTCCACCCACTTATGCACATATTTCCCGAAAACATAAAACCAATCCTTGATTTTTCTTCCACGGGCCTCTCTCCCTTTGGGGGTTAGAGATACACTAAACTAAATTTTCCCTCCTTTGTTGGGTTCTTTCTTGCCACCATTAGGAAATAATGATAATTTTTAAAAATGCCCCCTCTGTTAAAATCTCGCGGGGGGAAAAGGGCGATACTTTTTTAAATGTTTCGTCTAAAATTGGGACAAGTGGCATCTGAACTTTCCCTAAACCGGTTTGGGGGGGGCCCGTGCTTTAAAACATGCTCCATATGTAAGAAATCTCTTGGGAAGTCAGTAGGCTGCCATAAAAGTACATTTTCTAAATTTCCCCGTATGGAAGCGTTTTGTGTTATGATGTCGCGAACAAGGGCTATGGCGCGCTGTTTTATATTTATGACACAGATGACAACACAAAAATGACACAGGGCTCTCCAAAATAGGGCCCCCTTTAACTTTCCTGGAAAATTAAAGGGTGAAGAAATGTAAGTATTAAACCGCCCCCACAAAGTCTGTAAATAAAAAAAAAAAACGTTGTTTCCCGGGGGACTTTTGGGGTTATTTACGGTACATCTATTTTTCAATTTTAAAAAAAAATAAAAGTTGATTTCTTTCAATGTTATTTAAAACACCATTACAATGCAAAGTATTAAAAATGTTTTTCATTGGTATTATTTATATTATTATTTTAAACATTAAATTTTCCCCGATTATTGTTGTATTTTCTAACCCCTTTAGCCCAGGGGGGGCATTTTGGAAGGGGGGTCTAAACTACACCCTTTAGCGTCCTAAAACCCCACTTGTTTTCCCCGGGCCCAAAAAAAGATTAATAAAAAAAGATTTTCGAACGTCATCTTGGCCCCGGGAAGGGGGGCCCCAAGGCCAAACCCCCTTTTTAGTGCCACCAACCAATCCCGCGCGCGCGGGGGCCCCAAAAATCGTATTTGGCGGGGGAAAAAAACGTATACCACGCCCCCCGGGGCTTTTTCTCTTTTCTCTCTCTCCCTCTCTCTCTCCTCTCTCTCTCTTCCTCTCTCTCTCTCTCTCCCTTTTCTTTTCCCCCCCCTTCCTTCCCCTCTCTCCTCTTTCCCCTTTTCTCTCTCTCTCTCCTCTCTCTCATCTTTTCTTCTTCTCTCTCTTCTCTCTCTCTCTCTCCCCTCTCTCTCTCCTCTCTCTCTCCTCTCTCTCCCCTCTCCTCT
The DNA here is from genome assembly GCA_016584305.1 of Chionoecetes opilio. NCBI lineage: Eukaryota > Metazoa > Arthropoda > Malacostraca > Decapoda > Majidae > Chionoecetes > Chionoecetes opilio. The sequence goes on along the minus strand of JACEEZ010010749.1, from coordinate 42,472 downwards.
CTTCCCCCTCCCCCTCCTTTTTTTCTTCTTTATTTTTTCTCCCTTCCCCTTCCTTCTCCTTGAGTTGCCAGATTTTTTTTTGCTAGTCACAGTGCAGTGTACCGCCGAGGGACTCTCTTCTCTCTCTCTCTCTCTCTCTCTCTCTCTCTCCTCTCTCTCTCTCTTTTCTCTCTCTCTCTCTCTCTCTCTCTCTCTCTCTCTCTCTACCTTCCCCTCTCTTTTCTCTCTCTCTTTTTTCTTTTATTATTTCTTCTCCCTCCTCTTCCTTTCCCCTTTAGTTGCCAGATATGATTTTTGCATTTACAGTGCAGTGTTTCACGCCGAGGGATCTCTCTCTTTCTCCTCTCTCTCTTCTCCCCTTCCCCTCTCTCTCTCCTCTCTCTCTCTCTCTCTCTCTCTCTCTCTCTTGTCTCCTTTTTTTTCTTTTATTTTTTCTTCCCCTCCTCTTCCTTCCCCTTTTCATCCTCCACACACAAAACATAGCCGTAGTGATATTATCGTTTAAAAAAAGACATTTTTTTCTGGTGTGTTTTGATATGTTTAGAAAATTTAAACTGCCCAACCGTTTTTTGTCGCAAATCAATTTATTCCGCCCAGCCCCCCCCTATATATATATATATATTAAACCCTCACCTATATATATATACATGTGTATTATACAGCCTAAAAAAAATATATAAAAGTTAAAATATATAATATATAACCAAAAAAATAACCATTTTTGTTTGGGGGACTTGGGAAAAAATTTCGGGCTAAAACGGGCCCCAAAACCCCGCCTTAGTTTACACTCGCTCACTGTCTTGGGGGGGGGGAAGCGAACTTTGCTTCCGAAAATGTCCAACTAGCGCTAAGTTGGTCTTAGTCCCCTAAGATGGTCTTAGTAGTGTTCCAAAATGCCGCCCCAGATCTTTCCTGTACTATATAAAATCGTCTGTTGTTAGCCATAAAATTACAAAAAACAACTTAATATATCACATTAGTTAGTGGATAAGGATACTAAACAGGTCTTATCTATAAAGTATTGCTTATATTCACTAAAAAATCGTATAAAAATCAAATAACCAAAAATAAACCTCAAATAACCTCAAGGCTCTATCTATATATATATATCTACACGTCCCTTAGCTACAAGTGTTCCCGGGAGGACTTATGTAACACGAGTAAGTCCTCAAGGTATAGATTATTTCTGTGAAGAATGTGTGTCCAAATAAGCATGTAACACAGAAGGTCTTGGTGGTTCGCTGGGGCTTCATGCAAGGAGCGAGAGAGGCAAGGGAGAGGAAGGGGGGAGAGGAGGAGGAGGAGGAGGAGGAGGAGGAGGAGGAGGAGGAGGAGGAGGAGGAGGAGGAGGATTTTTATTTTTAGTTAAGTTTATTTACATAAGAAACATAAGAAAATAAGGAAGCTACAAGAGGCCGCGAGGCCTACACGTGGTAGTTCCTGTCACCTAACACTACCTACATCCACCTTTCATCCCCATCCATGAACCTATCCAGCTCCCCTTTAAAGCTCCCTAATGACTCCGCACTAACTACCTGTCTACTGAGACCATTCCACTCATTCACCACCCTATTTGTGAACCAGTTTTTCCCTATTTCCTTTCTAAATCTACACTTTTCCAGCTTGAATCCGTTACTTCTTGTTCTACCCTGGTTAAAAGCCGTAAGAACTTTTCCTACCTCTCCTTTATTAAATCCCTTTATCCACTTAAAAACTTCTATCAGATCGCCCCTTACTCTGCGTCTCTCGAGTGAGTGTAATTTTAATAACTTCAATCTCCTCTCATAACTAAAGTTACGCATCCCTTGTATCATTTTGGTCATCCTTCTCTGCACTTTTTCTAACAACACTATATCCATCCTGTAATATGGAGACCAAAACTGAACTGCATAGTCTAGGTGAGAGGCCTGACTAGAGCCAGATAAAGCTTTAGAATAACTTCCGCACTTCTACTTTTAACACTTCTGGTAATGAATCCTAATACTCTATTAGCTGTATTTCTGGCCTCAATACATTGTTTCCTAGGTCGGAGGTCTGGGCTCACCCTCACTCCAAGATCTTTTTCACCTTCTGATCTTTTCAGCGATACATTGCTTATGGTGTATCTATTACCAGGGTTTTTTCTACCAACATTCATAACGCTACATTATCAATATTAAATTCATCTGCCATCTGACTGCCCACTCGTTAAGTTTATCTAAGTCTCCCTGCAATATGTTTACGTCAGACTGTGATCCAATAATCCTACCTAACTTAGTATCATCAGCAAACTTGCTGATATCACTGCTAATCCCACTATCCAAGTCGTTGATGTAAATCAAAAATAGTAATGGGCCCAAAACAGACCCTTGTGGAACTCCACTTGTTACCAGTCCCCATTCAGATTTGGAACCATTAATTGTAACCCTTTGTTGCCTATTACTTAGCCAAGCTCTGATCCAATGAAGAACCTTCCCATCGATACCATGAGCCCTAACCTTATTTAAGAGTCGCTCGTGTGGTACTTTGTCAAATGCCTATACTAAAGTCCAGATATATTATATCATAATCCTTATCATTATCTGCCGTCTCATAAACTTTCCTATAAAAAACTCAATAAATTGGTGAGACATGACCTACCCTTGGTGATCCATGTTGTGAATCATTGATCAAAACTATGTTTATCTAAGTGCTCTCTAATGTTTTTTTGCAATAATAGATTCCAATAATTTACCCACCACTGATGTTAGACTTACGGGTCGATAATTTGACTTTAGTCCTCTGTCTCCCTTCTTAAATATGGGAACAACATTTCCTTTCCTCCACAATAATGGCACATCGCCTATCTCAAACCGATTTCCTAAAAATGTGCACTAACGACTCACTAACAACCTCCTTGCATTCCTTTAATACCCTGGGATACACTTCATCTGGTCCTGGCGATTTAAATGTTTTCATTTTTTCTATACCTCCTCCACCATTTCCCTAGTTATCACAATATCTTGAGTTTTTCCTCATCGCTTCCTTTGAACATCTGTTCACTATCAGGTATCGTCTGTGTATCCTCCTCCGTAAAAACACTTAAGAAATAATCATTTAGACTCCTACACATATCCTCATCCGTATTTAAGACCTCACCCTGTCCTGACCTTAAGGGCCCAACTAATTCCCTTGTCTTTGTTTTATAAACCTGATAGAACCCCTTTGGGTCCCTGTTCGCCTGTTCTGCTACTTTAATCTCATAATGTTCTTAGCAACTCGAGTTAATTTCTTCACTGTCCTCGCCATCACGTTATACTGTCTTTGTTTACCAATCCTGCCTTGAACCTTAAATAAATGTTTCTTTTTACTCCAATGTTGTGTTTTAACTGGTGGTCATCCATTTTGGATCACTCTTTCTGGACCTTATCTCCCTATAAGGAATATTTCTTTTCTGTCCGTCAATTATATTCCTTACAAATGAGATATAATCATCCTCGGCTCCGACCTCACTTCCCCTTCTAACCTCTCTAATTACCTCCTCAGCCCTGACCTCACTCCCCTGTCTAACCGCTCTAATTATCTCCTCAGCCTCGACCTCACTACCATATCTGACCGCGCCAATTACCTCCCGGTGCCTTCCTAATCCTTCATAATTGGCCTTTCCAGCTGACAACGCCTTGTCCTGGGGAACTTTCTGCTCCTCCATCCCACACCTCTTATTAATAGCCTCCAGGTGTCTTCTTAATCCCGCATAATTGGCCTTTCTGAAATTAGGTATTCGATGCCTATTGCCACTTAATTTTCCAACTTCCCATTTTAAGCTAAATCTGATCTCATAATGGTCGCTATTATCTAAATTCCCCCCGACCTCCACATTTGTAACTAAATCGTCTCTATTTGTCAGCAATAGATCTAGAATATTATCTCCTCTAGTAGGCTCCTTGATTGCTTGACTTAGGAAGTTATCCTGGATTATATTTAACAATTCATCTGCATCGCTGTCACCTATGATTAAATCCCAGTCTATATTCCTAAGATTAAAATCTCCCACCACGCATAATCGATTATATCTGCAGGCCTTGTTTATTTCTTCCCATATAGGAGCTGAATCCTCTTTACATAAGTTTGGAGGCCTATACACTACACCCAAAACCATTTTCTCAGTTCCCTCCGTAACCTCTACCCATATAGACTCTATGCTGTCATCTGTTTTTATAACATTGTTAACACAACACTGCAATGCATCTCTTGCATAAAGCGCAACTCCTCCTCCTCGTCTGCCTACTCTGTCCTTGTGAAATAACTTATACCAGCTATCTCGACTTCCGGATCGAATACCTTTCCTGACATATCCAACCATGTTTCTGTTAATGCTATTATATCAAAATCCTCTACACTATTTATTCCTCTCAGGAAATCTATCTTTTTTAAAATACTCCTACAGCTTGTATAGTAAACCTTCAAGCAACTCCTCTTTTTTTTGTCAATTTTCCCTTTATCTTTAACTAAACCCCTCCTCTCTCTCCTCTCTCTCTACATCTCTTACAGAAAAAAAACCCCACTTATTGTAACCTTACATAATACCTTAAGTTAAACTTACATTACATACTTATACTAATCTTACAGCTATACATTTATAAGAGATGAGCGGGCACCAGTCCGCCGCTGGAGTCACGAGCGACTTCCTGTGAGCGAGGCTCGTCACCTCGGAGGAGGAGGAGGAGGAGGAGGAAGGGGGAATAGGAGGAGGAGGAGGAGGAATTGGAGGAGAGGAAGAGGAGGAGAGGAAGAGGAGGAAGGGGGAATAGGAGGAGGAGGAGGAGGAGGAGGAGGAGGATCACACTGCCATTACCCACCACCTCCACAACCTCCTCCACCTCCACAATCACCAGGGGATTTCCACCACCGCAGCGAAACAAACGAATCTATTTATAACCGGAGTATGTAGGTAGATTTTTATGCTGCAAGGTTATGACAACTTCTCACTGTTTACCTTTTCTGAGAGGGAGGAACACACACACACACACACACACACACACACACACACACACACACACACACACATTAACACAGTCTTTAGCCAATCATCGTTACAGGTACTCCTTCACTCCTTCCCTCCCTCTCGTTACCTCTCTATTTTGCTTTTCCATCAACCTGCCTTTAACCCCTTGAGACCCAGAACGTAATTTCCATTGTAATTTGGGTACCATTAAACGATTTTTTTGTGAATATAAGCAATATTTTATAGCTAAGACCTGTTTAGTATCCTTGTCCACTAATTAATTTGGTGTATTCAGTGACTTTTCTTAATTTTATGACTAACAACAGACGATTTTTATAGCAAAGGAAAGAGCTGGGTGTGAAGGGGTTAACTTGTTAGATCACGTCATCTAGTATTAATAGCATGGTTCTAGGCAAGCGTCTATGTCTCTCTCTCTACGTTAGTGCTTCTAATCAAGTTTCGATCTTTTCACCAGCGCAATAAGGTAATACAATGTAGGTTCCAACGTAAAAAAAAAAAAAAAAAAAAAAGGACGCATTGTCTGGAGAGAGAGAGAGAGAGAGAGAGAGAGAGAGAGAGAGAGAGAGAGAGAGAGAGAGAGAGAGAGAGAGAGAGAGAGAGAGAGTGTGTGTGTCTGCCCTTCAACCGATGGACATGATCATAGAGTGTGAAATAATTGTATTAACTTCCTATGGTATCTCTCTTTCTTCCCTCAGATGTACACACTCAGAAATGGGGGGTATATTAAGGGTAGAATTGTTACATCGCACCATCACTACCCTTTTTATACCCTATGTCCAGGCTGGAGGGTAGATGCTGCCGATTATACCCTTCATCTACCCTTTATCTACCCTTTTTAGACGAGAGGGATGAGAAAGGATATGTCCTAATATGGCGCGGCCTGGTGAAGCAATGCGGCGTTCCAGGTAAGACGTATCGGGAGGGGAGGGCCTGGGGGAAGGTGGGGCTGCGGAGTGTGAGGGGGGGAAAGGGGTGGATGACCTAACCTTCTAAGGTCTCACTTAGTGGAAGTCTGGTCATCCTGTTAGTGGTGTGACAAGCCTGGGTCACGCACGGCGCCGCTATATAAACTCTGACCTTCAGCACACCGCACACTATACGGTCGCCAGTGAGCACGAGTATAGCAGTGACAGGACCTGCCCTGCCCAGCCTGTTGCATCACCACCACTCACCACCCCACCACCACCAGGCCTAACCAGAGACCATGACCGAACACTTCAGCGGCCCTGTGGCGGAAAGTCCCGACAGCGGCGTGGACGAGTCCCTCGGCGAGTCCCTCATGCGCCTCGCCTTCAACGGCAACGCGAGTCCCGACATCCCGGAGGAGGAGGACCGCCCTCAGCAGCACGCAGACAACGCCAACGGTACCGAGGAGGCGCAGCCCATGACCCGCGAAATGTCTCTCAGCTCAGAGGAGACAGAGGCCCCTTCAGGCGCTGAGGACCAGGACGTGACGGGCAACGGGCCGGTCAACCGGGAGGAGCGGATAGCCGCTATCAAGGAGATGCTGGAAATCTACTTCAGCGACAACTACCTCACCAAGGATATATTCCTCCTCAAACATTTCCGTCGCAGCAAAGAAGGCTGGATCTCCCTCAAGTTCATGGCGGCCTACAAGCGGATCAAGCGGACTGCAAAGTGCCTGGAGGAGGTGAACGAGGCGGCCTTGGCGTCATCGCTGCTGCAAGTGAACCCCGAAGGCAACAAGCTGCGTCGCCTGGCGCCCATGCCTGCCTGCATCGACGAGTACATTCCCACGCGCATGACGCTGGTCGGGGAGCTGCCTCAAGACTTGCGTAATCTGACGGCTCTCTCCAAGTACATGGCGAGCTACGGATCCATCACGTCCATGCAGCTGATGCGGCCGGGCGTCACGCCCCCGGATATACTGCGCGAGACTGTGCAGAGTTATCCTAAAGTGCGGGAACAATGGTGCGCTCTGATCGAATACGACGAGATCGCCGCCGTCGAGAAGTTGATGGACGCGATCAACGGCCAGCAGGAGGACTGGGGCCTCAGCTGGGCCATGGAGCTCATCATGCCCTGGCGCACCGGCAAGACACTCGACTCACCCAAAGGTTCGAATAAGAACAAGTGTCGGTCCTGCCCTTCCTCAGCCTTCTCCTCCCCCTGTCTCACCCCCGACCAGTCTCCCAGCGTGGCCGGTCGCCGCAACAGGCTGCGCGGCTACACCAAACGGGAACGCATGATCCAGCAGGTCACTCCGTGCCGTTCGTACGTGTGCCAGCACCAGGTGGGCAACATGTCGCCCATGGTGTCACAACGCAAGTACTACTGCCGGGGGAGTCAATTCATCAACCAATTGGAGAGCATGTCGCCGCGCCGCGTGCCCCACGTGACGGAGGCCAGCCGCAGCGTCAACTGGCGCGCCCCGGCACTGGCACGACCACTGCCTTCCACCGGCACCCACTGACACCCTCTGCCCCCGCCACCACTGCTTTCTACTGCTTCTATCACGAAGACATCTTTCAAACGCAACATTTCGGTGTGATAGCTCCCGGCCGTGATGCAGGGGCCGCAGCGCAACAATAGGTGTAAGGTGAAGGGCGTGTCCCGTGGCAGGGTGGCGCCGGGGAGGGCCAGGGGGGTCGGGGGGGGGGAGGAGGCCAGGGTGCAGGGAGGGCCCGGGGGTGGGGGGAGGCCAGTGTGCAGGGAGGGCCCGGGGCTGGGGGGAGGCCAGTGTGCAGGGAGGGCCCGGGGATGGGGGGAGGAGGCCAGGGTGCAGGGAGGGCCCGGGGGTGGGGGGAGGAGGCCAGGGTGCAGGGAGGGCCCGGGGTGGGGGGAGGCCAGGGTGCAGGGAGGGCCAGGTGGTCACCACAACCAACAACACAAGTGCCTCTCACTTATAGGGTTATATGTATTTTCATTTCTAGTGTAATACGCACAGTTGATTACGTGTAAAACTTAGAAAATGTTCGAATTATATGTTCTTTCTATATACGTTACCACAACAGTGACTTACATTGGCAATAGGCAATATACATATAACGCAATAGTTTACAAGTTACTGTAGTGTTGCTGTGCAGTAATTCCAAACTTGTAATGAAAAGAAAAACTGAATAACGAAACTTATATTCAACAAAACTGTGAACACATTATCCCTCTCAATGTTTACCTCTGAATGTGTAATAATTATTATAATGTTTATGATATTATCCTGAAGATACTTTTTACCCATTAAAGATTTTGCATTCACCCCATTTCCTCTGGCATTGTCTTACCCCGTGTTTATCTTCGCGTCATACCATATATCCCTCCCTACCAGACGAGATACTATGGCATTGCTTTATCTTAGCGTCATACCATATATCCTTCCATACCAGACGAGACAATGACACTACCAGCCGATGAAATATATACGCGTGGTGATGTCTTCCGTCACGACCTTTGTAGCAAGAACAGTCAAGGAGAAGATGAATGGGGTCGATTTTTTAAACATGGACTTGGGCTGACCTAAGACTGACCATGGCTTTAGACAGACATATAAGCTTTTTAACAATTTTTCCGGGGAGGTTAGTCTCAGATTGGAATTGTAAGACACCCACTACCCTGTCCAACATCCAAGTCTAATGATAATATATAACCGCCCGGACAATTGTTTAAAACACTAAAATGTCTGTCTAAAGCCATGGTTAGAATTAGGTTTGCCCAAGTCCATGTTTAAAAAATCGGCCAAATATATTGTGTGAGTGATGGACGATGATGGGTCACCAGGCGAGGGCTTGAGGCAGGGGCACCAGGCCGCGGAATTTTTTTTTTTCCCATACGAGTTTGCAAAGGTTGGCGGCCCTCTACGCATGGCTGTAGCTCCGAAACTAACCACAGGATTGTCTTGAAAATACCCTCATGGAGATTCCCACACAAAGTTACCTTGGAAAACTTGAACTTGAACCTTACCTAACCGAAATTTGCAAACCTGTATGGGAAAAAAAATTCGCCACCGGGCCTTGCCTTGACCAGTCTGCCCCACAGTCTCCACCGCTGCACTCGCCCTTCACTTCACACCTCCCTTCGCTGACCGGTTCCTTCTCAATAAAGTTCCTATACAAAGTACTGATGCGGTAATGTTTTTTCCTTAGAACATAAGAACATAAGAAAATAAGGAATCTACTAGAGGCCGTGAGACCTACACGAGGTAGTTCCTGTTACTTAACACTACCTAGTACCTACCTCCACCTTGCATCCCCATCCATGAATTGATCTAACCATCCTTTAACCTCCTTCTTATACTCGTGCTAAGGTGAACATTGGATCCTAATAATTGATTGAACGCCATTATTCTGTAGAGCAAGGGTTCTCAATCAAGGGAATTAGATGAAAATTAATAGGAAATTAAGAAGAAATTTTTGGGTTTTGGGTCGGGGGGAAGGGCATTGGGACTCCAGATTGGCAGATTCAAAAACTTTCAATAATGTTGATTACTTAAAATGTTAATCCCTTCACGCCCAGATTTTTCCTTTCCTATAAAAAAAATCGTTTGTTGTCGAACCATAAAATTACGAAAAGTAACTGAATATACCAAATTAGTTAGTCTACAAGGATACTAAACAGGTCATATCTATAAAATATTGCTTATATTCACTAAAAATTGTTTAATGGTAGCCAAATTACAATGGAAATTACGTTCTGGGTCTCAAGGGGTTAAGACTTTCAAAATGTTAAAAAAAATTGATTTCTTTATTTGCTTCGAGTCCTTCAGGGCGGTACAAAACATAACATGCATTGGTTACTTGCTGGAAATGAAGTAAAATACGACTCTTAGTATTACACGCCTACTACTGCAGGGACGAGGAAGTATTACACGCCTATTACTGCAGGGACGAGGAAGTATTACACGCCTACTACTGCAGGGACGCACCTTCCGAGTGAGATCAAGGATGAAAAATAAAAGAACAAGGACAAAAAACCTTCAATAAAGATGAAAAAGACGAAATAAAGAAAGAAAAATCGAGAACGAGGACGATGAAAGAGAAAATGAAGACAAAACAAGGAGGAAAACTGTCCCCCCTTTATTCCAGGTTGAACGATCGGTTACGTGTTGAACAATTTGCTCGTATTCGTAGTCACATACCATGATTGCTCGTGGTAATTTCTATGATTTTGTTCCATTTCTACTCAGACAAAATTATTCACTTGATCTTGTAGCTGCCATGGAAAGTACTAGAGCAATCCTACAGTACTCCTATTGCAATCACAACAGAGATCTTGTAGCTGCCATGGAAAGTACTAGAGCAATCCTACAGTACTCCTATTGCAATCACAACAGAGATCTTGTAGCTGCCATGGAAAGTACTAGAGCAATCCTACAGTACTCCTATTGCAATCACAACAGAGATCTTGTAGCTGCCATGGAAAGTACTAGAGCAATCCTACAGTACTCCTATTGCAATCACAACAGAGATCTTGTAGCTGCCATGGAAAGTACTAGAGCAATCCTACAGTACTCCTATTGCAATCACAACAGAGATCTTGTAGCTGCCATGGAAAAGTACTAGAGCAATCCTACAGTACTCCTATTGCAATCACAACAGAGATCTTGTAGCTGCCATGGAAAGTACTAGAGCAATCCTACAGTACTCCTATTGCAATCACAACAGAGATCTTGTAGCTGCCATGGAAAGTACTAGAGCAATCATACAGTACTCCTATTGCAATCACAACAGAGCTGGCATGACATATTGATTTAATTAGGACAAGACAAAAAGTGAACAATGACCACGTACGATGATGGTATGTGACTACGAATACGGGCAAATGTCTCCCTAACAAACACTGTTGCAGACGGGGCGATGACATCCTGATACATGTGTGGAGAGAAGGGTGCGCGGGGCTAAAAAAAATTGAGAACCCTTTGTTGTGTACGAGTTTGATTGTGTACGGCCGGCCACCCGTCTGTCCTGTGTGAGACTCTGCCCTATGAATGGACTCACTTTTTCCTCAACCTTTCTGAAAATACAGAGATGTGCTTTCTGTACTTGGATTAACCCCTTCACGCCCAGATCTTTCCTTTGCTATAAAATAAATTGTCTGTTGTTAGCCATAGAATTACGAAAAGTGACTTAATATACCAAATTAGTTAGTGGACAAGGATAATAAACAGGTCATATCTATAAAATATTGCTTATATTAACTAAAAATCGTCTAATGGTAGTCATATTACAATGGAAATTACGTTCTGGTCCTCAAGGGGTTAAGCATTCCCACAGCGCGTATCAGGTGCACAGTTGACAGCCCTGAAATAATTAGTCATTATATTATCTTTATCTTTATTATCTATATAGATTATTGATTAGCCTGATATTTGAGGTGCATCAATGGAAGTAACAAAAGCTTTAATAATAATGATAATAATTAGTGACAGTAATAATTAGGGAAAGCATTAATAATAATTAGTGACAGTAATAATTACCGTAAATAACAGTGAAGTCGCCAGTTCTACGTTTCTTTGTTATGTACAGACGTGTGGTGGCGTTAATACTTACATTTGTACATCCATGATTTCAGGACAGTTAGAAGGGGCTATCTGGAGAGTCTGTGTCATTTTGTGTCTTCATCTGTGTCATATTAGGGCTATAAATGAACAAATGACAAAAATAAAACCGAGTGGCGACCTCACTATACCTACTACAGTAAAGTCGCCAGCTAGTATTTTAACCCAACAGTTGAGTCGCCACTCTGGGGAATTCAGGAAAATTAGAGGTAACGTAAAACAAGTCTCTATATATATTAGCTGCGGAAGATGCTTGGATATATAAAAATTCCTCTGCCAACGTGAAAATAAATTCTATTAAAGTTTGAAAGATCTGGCAAGTCTTGTGTCCTGTCGCCCGAAAAGCTACTGTTTACTGTCTGTCATCGCGCGAAGAAAAACGGGAGAAGCAAAATGCGCAACAGTTATATTTGCAGCTACAAAGCATAAAACAACGCTGAAACAGAGTAGATTATACAATCATGATATAAACTACTGTGTAACATCTTTAGTGGCACATAAAAATCAGTAGTGATGCTATAATTCGTAATATTTGGCGCCTGACGACTTCACTGCAGGTGGCGACTTCACTGTTATCTACGGTAGGGAAAGTATTAATAATAATTAGGGTGTGGTCGCACTGAGAGAAAGCGAGCCAGAGCTTTATCAAAAATAGATAACGCTCTAATGATAATGATAATAATAATGATACTTATAATGACAATAAAAATAGTAATTTTGTTAATAATAAAAATAGTAATAATAATGATAATAATATCAATAATAACAATAATGCCAACAATAATGATGATAACTATAATGATAATGATGATAATACTACTACTACTAATAATAACATTAGTAATAGTAATAATAATAACAAAAAACAATATTGCATAAAAGTCAACGGAGTTCGTTAAACCTGGCACGGCGTCACCGCAGAGTTTTTCAGCCACACTGTCTTCTCCGTACCGACTTTCTTCGCCCACCCTCGCAGCGAGCTTCATGTTAAAGCGAAGGCCGAGCTTCTACTTAATACTTGACACTTCTTCCTTTTTCTCTCTTGGCTCACGCCCCCCTAGGTAATTACCCACGCCCCCCTATGGGGTCGCGCCCCCCAGGTTAGGAATCGCTGTACTAGAGGATGGAATTCATAAAGTGATAGTAAGCAATCTTAATAATTAGATCATGTTTTATCGATTTTGTTTATAACTGCAGCAACATAATACATAAAGGAATGTAATACAAGACCCGATGCCACATGACTGATTGTCTGAGTTGCTACCATGAGACTGATCTTTTGACGGAGTTCCAGCAATAGGAAGACAGAGAGGCAAAAAGAAAGGGTTATCAGCCATGCCAGTAAAAGAAGTGAAAAGACATGCTGCATGGAACGGGAGCTGCATCGTTCTGCCATGCTTCAAAACTATTGAAGAGTCATCTCGGGCCCGGAGCGTGTAAGTGGGTAACTTTGTAGTGTGGGAAAGCGACAGCTGCCGTGCTTATAGTTACCCGTCTGGGCTTCCCTGCACCTCCTTCGTGCCTCGATGCAACACTCATGATGACGGTGACGCGCGTGTTACGTGTGACCTTCTCGGGTCTCTCAGGAGTCAGTCATCGCCTCGGGATGGGAACAAAAAGCAACTTTGTATCGTGGGAAGGCGCCAGCTGCCTCAGAGTGGACCAGCGTGGCATTAGCTCTGCTACCGCCTCAAGACAAAACTCACCATGAAAACCACTTCACATCAAAACCCTCGGCCAAGTGTTTTAGATCAGAAGCCTAACGAAGACCAACCTTTCCAGCAGTATTAACAACAGGAAGGTGGAAGTACGTAGTATACATAATCCATGTAGCATATTCCGATACCGATTGCATTGTAAATGCAAAAATGTTAATAAAAAAATGGAATAATATATTATGTAAAATGACTTTTTTTTCTTCCTTTTTACTTCTTGGCCTGTAGCGCCTGTAGGCAGTGACTTCTAAGGCTCGGATGGTAGGCTATGGAGGCTCTGAGGCATGTAGGTGTTCTTAGGCCATTCAATGATTGCCGAAAGATTTTGGCAACTGGTGGGATTCGAACTTGGTACACCGAGTTTACCACTGCCAGACGCTGATCACTCGGTCACCGCCTCCCAAACGATGCTAACTTTGTGATATTATTTATCTAGAGAGCTCGATATTCTCAGTATATTATTCAGGCGTCCTTCTCTTCCATATCAAATATATTTGGGATGTTCTTTAAGAAGATTTTCAATTGGAAATAAATGTTCATATCTCAGTTCTGGCCAAACCAGCTTTCATGAAGTGGCGTGTTTTGTATCGTCTATGTGAACATTTTTTCTCCCTTCCCACCTGCTGTATCTACACAAAAGCCTTATCTGCCCTTAGACGGATTAAGCCTCTCGGTTGTCAGTCGGCGCCGGAAACCTTATAACCCTAATATTTTGATAATTTATAACCCTGATATTTCCTGTTAAAATGTTCATATCTTAAAAGTCACTGTTTTCATAAGCTTCCCTGATTTGCATGGGTCCCGACACAAAGAAACTGTAAATACTCCTACCTTTCCGAAACACGTCTAACGAAACTGTGAAGCAAACAAAAAGGGTAGAAAAAGGGTATTTGTAGTGATGAAATACTGCTACCCTTTTTCTACCCTTACAAATATACCCTTTCGGATTGACGCAAATCTACCCTTTTCCAACCCCAAATCTATCCTTTTCTAACCCCAAATATGCCCTTTTCCAACTCCAAATCTACCCTTTTCTAACCACAAATCTACCCTTTTCCAACCCCAAATATACCCTTTTCTAACCCCAAATCTACCCTTTTCTAACCACAAATCTACCCTTTTCCAACCCCAAATCTACCCTTTTCTAACCCCAAATCTACCTTTTCCAACTCCAAATCTACCCTTTCTAACCCAAATATACCTTTTCCAACCCAATCTACCCTTTTCTAACCCCAAATATACCCTTTTCCAACCCCAAATATACCCTTTTCCAACTCCAAATCTACCCTTTTCTAACCCCAAATCTACCCTTTTCCAACCCCAAATCTACCCTTTTCTAACCCCAAATCTACCCTTTTCCAACCCCAAATCTACCCTTTTCTAACCCCAAATATACCCTTTTCCAACCCCAAATATACCCTTTTCCAACCCCAAATATACCCTTTTCCAACCCCAAATATACCCTTTTCCAACCCCAAATATACCCTTTTCCAACCCCAAATATACCCTTTTCCAACCCCAAATATACCCTTTTCCAACCCAAATAACCCTTTTCCAACCCCAAATATACCCTTTTCCAACCCCAAATATGCCCTTTTCCAACCCCAAATATACCCTTTTCCAACCCCAAATATACCCTTTTCCAACCCCAAATATACCCTTTTCCAACCCCAAATATACCCTTTTCCAACCCCAAATATACCCTTTTCCAACCCCAAATATACCCTTTTCCAAACCCAAATATACCCTTTTCCAACCCCAA
>JACEEZ010010749.1:0-22500 GCA_016584305.1 Chionoecetes opilio | reverse complement strand
ACCATGATGTCTGGGAGCACGAAATCACTATGGGTGGCGGCGGGGTAAGTCTTGTCAGTTTATATTTATATAGTTTTTTTTACATAGAAACTTATGCGTTCATTGTCCTGCATACCACAACTTTTCCCTAAATGTTGGGCGACAAGTTCCATGGCAATGTGGGTGAGCCTTTGTAGGATCAGGGTGAGGCCTGTCAGTGTTCTTTTTTTATCTATATTCATTCTTATCTATAAACTTATACGTTCATACATTATATGTCTCTGTTTGCATGTGTCTGTCTGCCTTGCAACCCCCCGCCTCTAACACACACACACACACACACACACACACACACACACACACACACACACACACACACACACACACACACACACACACACACACACACACACACACACACAAAGCATACGAGACGCTGATTAAAGCCATGTTCACTTTCTCGTCAACAGAATTTTGAGTTCCAAGCCTACCTCAACAACAGGAGTTTGAGCTACACCCGCGACTCCACCCTGTTCATCAAGCCGGTGAGTGGAGGGAGTGGAGGAGGTGGACCAAGGGCAGGATACGGGACACAGGGAGAGGAAAAGAAATCATGGATGGGAAGGTGCAGTGTGGGAAGACGGCTGTTAACCAGGGTAGAACAAGAAGTAACGGATTCAAGCTGGAAAACCATAGATTTAAAAAAGAAATAGGGAAAAACTGGTTCACAAATAGGGTGGTAAATGATTGGAATGGATTCAGTAGACAGGTAGTTAGTGCGGAGTCATTAGAGAGCTTTAAAGGGAGGCTAGATAAATGCATGGATGGGGATGAAAGGTGGATGTAGGTAGTATTAAGTAACAGGAACTACCACGTGTAGGTCTCACGGCCTCTTGTAGCTTCCTTATTTTCTTCTGTTCTTATGTTCGTATGATCCACCTTTCCCGCGTCTCACCAAACAGCAACTGACGTCTGACTGGAAGGACGAGGCTTTCCTGACCTCCGGGGAACTGAACCTGTGGGGCATGAACGGCCGCGGGGACGTGTGCACCTCCAACCTCTTCTACGGCTGTGACCGCCGCGGCGACTCGGTCAACATTATCAACCCCGTCTTGAGTGCCAGGCTTCGGTCCCTCGAGAGCTTCGCCTTCAGGTCAGGTTTTGTCATTGTTATTTTCTTTTCTCTCATTATAGTCTTTTCAATGTATCATGTCATTTTAATCACCCATTACCATTACAATTTTATATATATACATTCCTACTCTCCCCTACTCTACTGGCCCGTCAGGGTGGCAAGGTTGGTAGAGACGTGAGTTGGCAATGTGCAGCGTCCCTGTGCATTCGGTCAGCGGTTCGAGTCCGCCTAGTTCGTGCTGACGTGGCGGCGCTTTGTATAGTCAATAACCTTGTAGTTGGTATTTGCAAAGTGTCTAGATAGGATGAAAATCTTATCTTATCCCTACTCTACTGTAGGGTGAGCAAACAATACCTCCCTCAAAGGGGGGGGGGGGGGGGGGGAGAACAAAACTACCACTCTATTAATTGAGAGGATGGTTCGTGGATAATTTCTACAAGTGACTTGATAAAATGGAAAGACTATAGTGAGGTCATTTTCACGGTCGATTATCTAATCATCTGATTTTGTGTCTATTTCCTTATACTAAGTATTACTCCACTGACATCTCCTTTCTCCTTTCACCGGACCTATATGCCTGCAACGGGTTACGAACGCGTGTATGTTACAGGTACGGCAGCATCGAGGTTCGCGCCAAGATGCCACGTGGAGACTGGCTGTGGCCGGGTGAGTGAACAACAGAAACTATAGACTACTACTACTACTACTACTACTACTACTACTATTATTATTACTACTACTACTACTACTACTACTACTACTACTACTACTACTACTACTACTACTACTACCACTACCACTACCACTACTACTACTACTACTACTACTACTACTACTACTATTATTATTACTACTACTACTACTACTACTACTATTATATTACTACTACTATACTACTACTTACTACTGCTGCTATACCACTACTACTACTACTACTACTACTACTACTCTACTACTCACTACTACTACTACTACTACTTATAACCTACTACTACTACTACTACTACTACTTCTTTTTTTTTTTTTTTTTTTTTTAACACTACTACTACAAGATACCTCCACCGCCTCTTTATTTGCGGCGGGTACGCCATAGCCCCACCTCGCTATTGACTGTGGCATCCAACCTTACAACTACCCCTAAAAATACATACATTACTAACTAACTACCCCTAAATTATAAACCTACTCTATTCCTAACCTATCCACCCTTATCCCACTCTCTACCAATGTGGCCTCGCAATCGAGGTCACTTATGTCCGTGTTAGAGGGAAGTGGAGTATCTCGTACCCCTGAGACACAGGAGGGCAGACCGGAGCAGGGAGAAGGAGAGGCGACACCTCATCCAGGCGGCGACGGAGCTCCTTGGCTGGTGCTTTTTACTGACATCAAGTCAGCTAGTCTTGAGTAGAAGCTCCTAGCCTTGGGGGCCATGCCGCCAGATGTGTGAAGACCAGGGCGTGAAGGTACCATGGTCGACTTGCAGGATCTATCGCCATAGGCCCTTATCTTCTCCAGCTCGTTCCTGTGGTGGACAGCCTCGAGGGAGAGCTCACGATGGGAGGCGGCCATCGGTCGAAGATCCGGATGTCCAAAAAGGTCCGCTGCCCTCTGGTCCAGAATCCCCGAGCACAGATGTCCACGCGAGCCTCAGGGGCAGTATTGGCTGTCCTGTACCGCAGGAGTTCCCCATCTAGAGGCAGAAGGGTTGGCTCGGTGGAGACGTCTTGGCACACCTCCCTGAGCATGCTGGCTGTCAGGTCCCTCACCTCGTCGTGCCTGATACACACGAATCTCCCCTTTTTGCACGTCATGGTGTGGTCTACGTTGTTGGGGGATCCACACATACAGGTGTTGGGGAGTCCTTCCACGGCCAGCCGTACCTCAGAGCAACGGCATCGACAAATTCTTGTTTGTTGAGGTTGAAGCCCTTTGCTCTGATTGGTAGTGATGTTAGCCAGTTGGACCTCCCGTCTCCTGTGCGATGTGGATTTTTCTCACGGTGTCTGGAGGCAGGATGATCGAAAGGTGTTCAAGGCTGGTCTTCTGCCCTTGCTGCCTGTCTCGTGAGAATCGTTTCTTTTTGCTCAGCGATCACACTTTGGTCGATTTCACCTTGTGCGTCCTGAGCGATGATCATATCCGTGAGGGACCTGGTAAGGTTGATGGAGTTGAGGTTCTCCACCTCAGCCACCTTCTCAGGAGAGGTGATTCCCATCCCGCCTAGTCTTGGAGGGAGTTCGAGCAACGCCCTCGCGTCATTCCCCAGGACGGGAGATCTCAGTAACGCTGGTATGAAGGTGTTCTTTATAGATTCCTCCAGCGGTCTGAGGAGAGGGCTGATGTCCGGGATGGTGCGCATGGCGAAGTTCCACCGATGTTGCAGGCCATGCGTGTATGCCGCGTAGGCTGCGTGAGGCTCGGTCTTGGCCATGGCTGACAGGACATCGACCTTCGTGTACCACTCAGACACTTTCTCTCCGACGTACTCCTTCTTATACTCCTCTGTTCCAATAACAGCACCCAAGTGCCGCTGTCCTTCCTTCGTTACCACAAACTCCACTGCCACTGAAAATGTTTACAGCCCCGTCATAGTGCTCTGGCTTGACGATGAGGAAGGATTTAGCGGCGTTGGGTGTGTATCCTGTGGTAGGGCCATTGGCCTGTATTAACCCCCACCAGTGGCTTAGGTCCTGTAATTTGCCGGTCCCTGACAGGTCGTCAGCATATGCCACCTGCTTCACCTTGGTTTTTTCAAACGCAATCACGTCTTGAAGGACTGACATGCCAAGGGCGTACATCGCCATGGCCACTGGGTCACCTTGAGTTGTTCTTCCCTTGACTCTAACACCCTAGCCTTATTGCTACCACTCCATTTACATATAAATTAGAGGTTCACTATAAGTGTTATCGGCGTATGTAGCCAGGGAAGGACACTTGATTTTTATATTTGAAGCTTGTTTTTTCTGTTGATGGAGTTAAACGCGGTTTCTTGCGTCCACTAACAGAACCGCTTCACAGTCTTCTTGGGCGAAGATCTCCCTCATGGCGTGGATGGCTGCTTCCCCTCTGCCTGTTGCCCTGCGCATACCTGGAGGTTCCTCCCGCCGCCCTCCTCACATCCTCCTTGACGACAGCCATGATGCATTTACCCACGACGCGTCGTATGACTTCGCCAATGCCAATGGGTCTGCATCCTGGCTTCTTGTCCAGGGGAATGAGGCGGCAGGCTGTGAAGGCGTCGAGATGGTGACAAGTGGTGGTGGCAAGTTTCCTTGTTAGTGCTGCGAGAGCACTGCAGAGGTCACTAGCGCCACTGCCACAAATGGTGCTGCTCAGCAGGCGACGCCACCCTCTCGCATCCAGGCCTGAGGGACCAGCACTGCCATGTGTCTGGAGGGATTTCTTCCACACCATTTCCCCCGTGATCATCTCGTAAATGACACTGTTCGGGGGTATGTGCATGCCCTGCAGTCTGAGTCCGGTTAAGTCGCTGGGAGGAGGATGTTTTTCCTCCAGCTGTCTGATGGTTTCCCTTGTGAGGGGCAACACACCGCCGGACTCATTCTCGTTGAGGGCCCGCAGTGCCGATGACACGTTGCCTTGTCGCATCCTGTCGGCAAAGCTACGGGCTTTATCCTCTTCTCTGTGACGGTTGATGGAGGGTCTCAGCAGTCTCTTCTGTATGGCCCTGGCCTCCTCCAGGAGCTCGTCTCGTTTGTTTTCAAGCCACAGTTCCACTCTTCTTGAGACTGCCTTTACGTTATCACTTGTCTTGCCTCTTCTTGTGTGGTCTTTTGAGAAAAGCTTTGGCAACAGAAAGAGCAGTTTTAGGGCAAAGGTGATAGGGCGTGTCGAGGTTGTAGCAGTTGAGGAGGGCAGCCATTTCCTTGGTGATTTTGGTGGTGGCCAGGTTTTGGTGGTTCAAAGTGTTGCTTGTAGACCATCCAGCTAGCTCGGTAGGTGTCCCCACCCATTGTTGTTCTCAGCTGTCAGATCCTTCATATGCGTTCATCCTTCTTCCGGTTTCATTTTTGCCCTCAGGGTTGGGTGGGGCGGGTGGGTGTCGGTGGCGGGGGTGGTGGCGGGGGGGGGGGTGGCGGCCCGCGAGGGGAGGCGGCGGCGGCAACGCTTGGTGTGCAGTGGCAGCGGCCCCCTCCGCTCCTCCTCTGTCTCCTCGTGGCGCTTCTCCTCATCTCGCCGGGGGTCCCTCCGGCCTCTTGCCCTCTCCTTCCCCCCGGGGGTCAGTCCCAGGGGTTCTTGCACCGTCCCTTCCTACAGGATTGTACATTTTGTGCTGTTTCTCGCCCGACCAAACTTGGCAGTTATTATCTGTTTGGTTGCATAAACATCTTAGCAGGGAAAGAATGGTAGAGAGCATTACAGCAATGGACAAAATCGGGCCGACAGGCAACAACAATGGTACAGAATGTTTGTAGCAATATAGCAGTATTAAAGGGGAAAGTAATGGAAATCAGAAATTAATGACGGTTAAATATAGAATGGGATTGAAAGCAGGAACAACAGGAATATAAATGACAAACGTGTAATGTAGGGAATTTTAATTCTACAACTATAAAAGAATGGTCACAATATCCGGCCGAAGGCAACAACAATGGTACAGAATGTTTGGGCAATTAGCAGTATTAGGGATAGTTGATTGGAATCAGAATATTAATGGCGTTTAAGTAGAATGGAAATATCACAACAACAATCACAGCAATAATAAGAAAATGTACCAATGATAGCAATATTAATGATACAGTTTGTTTTTAGTAATAGTATGTTTCTTAAATTATAAAGAATTCAAAAAATGTATAATAAACATGTTCAGCAATTTTGAAAAATATTATATTAGGTATAGTATTTGACTACTATTTACTACGTACATTACTATTTCTATCTTGCATACGTACAACTATTATACTTTTACTATACTACTACATTTCATTAGCCATATACATACTACAAGTATACTATATATTACTATACTATAATACAACTATTACTACTATTACAACATTTACAATTTCCATACACTATACTAGTATACTACTATTTCACTATTATACTAACTATACTATCTATACATACCTAACTATACTACTATATAATGACTACTTAAGTACATATGTATTCATACCTATACTATACGTCTACTATATATCAACTGCCATATAAATATTTATACTACACTACATACTACAATACTAGACATTACTACACTACTTTCTAAACTACTAATACATAACTGCACACTACATTCTGTACACTACTACACACCTACTACCTTTACTACTACTCCTACGCCACTATTACTATACTTAGATACGTTTTCTTGTACTTACTATACTGCGCTACTAACCCACTACTCTACTACTATACATAGTAGGACTTATGTCTGCATACTCATATACTACTAATGACTTTCTACTCTACTACTACCGTATACTGAAACTAAAAAAACAAATAGGCTTTTTTGTCCCCTACTACTATATTACTAACTGACTACTACTACGATCTCTTACTATTTAAAATGCTAAATTATAAAAACTAATATTACTCTTGTACTATACTTTAATTTTTACCCTTTACTATATTACCGACTTACTTGCCATAACTCACTTACTTTCACACTATACACTACTACTGACTGCACTACCATACCACTGTACCTACATTTTAAATACTACTACTTACTACTATTTAAATACTACTAATAGCCATTTCACTACTACTTACACAATTCTTTACATTTTCCTTCTTTTATTATTGATGCCTTTGTCTAGTAAAATTTAACAATAAGTAGTTCATATGACCTATAAAGTCTCGTATACATAATACTATCGTGTAGATTCCCCTCAATTTTTCCTTCCTTATTTTTCATTGTTCATTAGCCTCTGCCTTGCTCGCGAGTGGAATTTGTCATTCCCCACGACCCGCCCAGTCCAGCGCGGTCGCTCATTAAGATGCATTGTCCCAACAGCCTTCATTTTTGTTCTCCTTTTGCATGCTTATTTAAATGAGTAACTATGCCCGCTATGCCTTCCTAAAAGGACATGAATTAAAAAAGGGTTACCAATGTTTAGGAGTTTTTAGTTTGCTGAAACTAATCTTAGGAAGGTTGAAAATAAACAGAGACGTCCTGTGTCCAGAAGGACGTTTTTAATTAAGGTGATTATTATGGATGAATTAAATATTATGAAAAAAGTGACACTTTGGTAAAAACACCAAATACACTGATTTCTCATCCCCTCTCAGTGCGGGCCCTGACCTAGCGAGCGTTTTACTATACACTATTAGTATACTATATAAATTTGGTCGTGCCAATATTGTCGGCACTACTCTGCACTCTCACTACTCCCTCAACTCTACGAACAAACTAGTTACATAATACGCACTAGAATACAACTAAATACACTGCACTTTTAGCGCATATAATATAAGAGACTAATACACTCACTACTCATATACACTACTATACACAACTCATATACTATCATCAAATAGGGCTAACACTGCCACTTATACTACTACTAAAAAACTACACTACCATGTCTCTACTCTATGCTTAATACTACCAATTCTTTGCTTTTCTTTCATATTGCCTTTTCCTATTTCATATACCTGCATAAGAAGCCTATCGATGCTCCAAAGGAACTAAACCGTGATGCCCTTTACTCTTATGAGCTAAACCTCCTTTGCTCAGAATGGAGACTAAAACACTGCCACCTAGGTCCCAAGCGCCATACGTATCAAGGGACAAACACCCTTTAGTCATCAAAGGTGGAGGAAAAAAGCAAGCGCTTAGTGAGCTAAAAAGCATAGGAAAAAGGGTACCAATTTATTCGAGGGCTACTCCTTGAAAGACATGAATGGAATAAAACAGATTTGGTTACTGAAAGAATAGTAGATAAAATGATTATGGTGTAGATGATAACATGATTTAGGTATCTAGGGATAAAACATCCACTTATAGCATCTAGGGGCTAAACCTGCCTTTTTTTATAATACACTTTTAGGTACGACATGGAAACATGCACACCTATGGACTAGGCCGCCAACTTTACGACAAAAAGGGTAATGACTAGTGGAACTAAAAGCATTTATGCGTATCTAAGAATAGGAGACTAAAACACTGCCACTTTATAGCGTCATCTAAGAATAGGAGACTAAAACACTGCCACTTTATAGCGTCATCTAAGAATAGGAGACTAAAACACTGCCACTTTATAGCGTCATCTAAGAATAGGAGACTAAAACACTGCCACTTTATAAGGGGCAATCTAAGAATAGGAGACTAAAAACACTGCCACTTTATAGCGTCATCTAAGAATAGGAGACTAAAACACTCCCACTTTTATAGCGTCATCTAAGAATGGGAGACTAAAACCCCTGCCACTTTATAGCGTCATCTAAGAATAGGAGACTAAAACACTGCCACTTTATAGCGTCATCTAAGAATAGGAGACTAAAACACTGCCACTTTATAACGTCATCTAAGAATAGGAGACTAAAACACTGCCACTTTATAACGTCATCTAAGAATAGGAGACTAAAACACTGCCACTTTATAACGTCATCTAAGAATAGGAGACTAAAACACTGCCACTTTATAGCGTCATCTAAGAATAGGAGACTAAAACACTGCCACTTTATAGCGTCATCTAAGAATAGGAGACTAAAACACTGCCACTTTATAGCGTCATCTAAGAATAGGAGACTAAAACACTGCCACTTTATAGCGTCATCTACGAATAGGAGACTAAAACACTGCCACTTTATAACGTCATCTAAGAATAGGAGACTAAAACACTGCCACTTTATAGCGTCATCTAAGAATAGGAGACTAAAACACTGCCACTTTATAGCGTCACCCTAAGAAAGGGGGAAAACAAAAACACTGCCACTTGATAACGTCATCTAAGAATAGGAGACTAAAACACTGCCACTTTATAACGTCATCTAAGAATAGGAGACTAAAACACTGCCACTTGATAAGGTAATATGTAGTGTTGCCGATTCGCCACTCATAAAAAGTATAATTATGTTTTCTTTTTCTATTTGAGTCAAGTGAAGGTAAAAAGTTAAGTAAGTACAATCAATCAATTATTGGGGGCATACGCCGGGGGGCGCGTCGCCTCGCCCACCCTACGACGCCACTCCCGGGGGTCACCACGCGCGAGTTCCCACTCCCGGGGGTCACCACGCGCGAGTTCCCATGCAGGCTCCTTTCCCATACCAAGCAGCTCTCTACAAGAAACATCAACCTGCCCCAGCCACGAGCCTTGTGGGCGCCTCCTTGGCCTCCTCCACGCCGGATTGTCTCTTACAGATACAACCCGATGGGAAGAATCGGTTTCAGGGTAGCGTGCCACATGCCCATATAGCCGAAGTTGGCGCTGACGAAGTATGCAGGTAATAGGCTTCGATTCAGTCTCAGGGTACAATCGCTGACTTGACACGTAATCATCCCAGCGATACCCCATGATTCTGCGAAGACACTTATTACCAAAGGCATTGATTCGTCTCTTCAAGTCACTATTTAGTGTCCATGTCTCACAACCATAGAGTAAGACAGGGATCACAAGCGACTTGAAGATCCGGATCTTTGTCCTCCTGCACAGGTACCGACAACGCCAAATACTCTTGCTGAGCGAGTCCATAACACCGTGGGCTATGCCAATCCGCCGTCAGTACAGAAGATAGTAAATAAAGCCCTAGAGCTTACTAAAGAGGGAAAGGGGATGTGGCAAGGGGGGGGGGGGGAATGACATATTATTTTTGTATACTATTAACTGTAGTTTAAATGTACTATACTGTAACAACAATGCCATTAACGTACTTTTCTGTCCCACAGCTCACCCAAAACAGGTGCCTTTCCCGACGACTTCCACGTGTGGCGCATCGATTGGACCAAAACTGAACTCAAGTGAGTCGAACAACTAAATATGTCGATGGCGCGCGCACGCACGCACGCACGCACGCACGCACGCACGCACACACCTTTGACCAGAAGGTTGACTTTGCCACTTTCATATCTTTGATGATCTATATTCCAGAATCTTGACTGTTTGCTATGCTGGTTTTGTTCAACTGAGTGGAACGGGTTAGATAATCGTAACTAAAGCAACCGTTAACCCATAAATTAAGCCTTCAAACTGAGGGTAGACCATCATAGAAAACGAACCCTCACCTATAACATCACAGGTGTCACTATAAAAAAAATCCAGCCTGCGCCACCCAACAGGCGGAGTGCCAACCATCACGTCCCTCCATAGGATAAAATAGATTACTGGCGCTATAGGCTTCAATGTAAAATATATATATATATATATATATTTTTCTTCTTCAAAGTAATGCAGTGCTGACTTTCGTTAACATTACTCTATATTGCGTCCCTGTTTCCCGCAGGGCGTACCTGGATGGCGAGCTGCAGCTGACCGTGGATCCCGGCAGCAGCTTCTTCGACTTTGCCGGCCTCGACAACTCGATTGAGAACCCCTGGCGCTACGGCGACAAGATGGCGCCCTTTGACCAGAAGGTTGACTTTTGCCACTTTTATATCTTTAATTAACCCCTTGAGACCCAGAGCGTAATTTTCTTTTTCATTTGGGTACCATTAGACGATTTTTAGTGAATATAAGCAATATTTTATAGATGTGACCTGTTTAGTATCCTTGTCCACTAGCTAATTTGGTATATTAAGTTACTTTTCGTAATTTTAAGGCTCGATTGCATACAATTTTTTATAGCAAAGGAAAGATCTGGGCGCGAAGGGGTTAATGATCTATATTCCAGAATGTCCCGACACTGTTTGCTATGCCGGTTTTGTTCAATTGGGCGGAGCGTGTTAGATAATCGTAACTAAAACAAAAACCCCTATTTCCCCTATTTTCAAAGTAATGCAGCGTTCACTTTCGTTCATTGTCGTCTTAATGACACGCACAGAGTAATGGACATAATAATATTTGAATAGTTAATGTCGGAATCCGTATTGGCAAATGAGCGACCATTATTTGTAACAGGCAGCGGAAGTAAATTATCCTTCGTAACACATCTGTCATAACTCTAGCTCGTATAGACAGTGAGATTCACAATATAAATGACCCCAAAAAACGGAGATTAAGATTGTTATTACAGGGATATGATCATTACAGTGGCATTGCAGGGATGTCATCAATCCTATCCTATCCCTGCAAAGCCTCATCCTTCCCTCACGACCAACAAACATTACTGCCAGTTCTACGGAATGAAACAAGCTCCTTTTACGATGTCAAAGAAATGTGCCAAAGTTTCCTTCCCCTAAACCTGTGTTTGTGTTTAACCCCTTCACGCCAGATCTTTCCTTTACTATAAAAAAAAATGTCTGTTGTTAGCCATAAAATTACGAAGAGTAACGGAATATACCAAATTAGTTAGTCGACAAGGATACTAAACAGAATCTATCAATAAAATATTGTTTATATTCAGTAAAAATCGTCTAATAGTACCCAAATTACAATGGAAATTACGTTCTGGGTCTCAAGGGGTTAATGCCTTAGAAATCATAGGTCTGTCTTTTTCATCAGTCATAATGGGCCCTTCTGGTGTTCCTGTAGAAGGGTCAACATTAAAACCTTTCTCCTGTGTCCAAACAGTTCTACATAGTCCTCAACCTTGCCGTGGGTGGCACCGGCGGCTACTTCCCTGACGTCGTTGCTCACAAACCGTGGTCCGACTCATCCTCGCACGCCTCCCTAGACTTCTGGAACGCAGTAAGTCTATCTTGCCAAATAAGCTCTCTCTCTTTCTCTCTTCTCTCTCTTCTCTCTCTTCTCTCTCTTCTCTCTCTTCTCTCTCTCTCTCTCTCATCTCTCTCTCTCTCCCCTCTCTCTCTTTTCTCTCTCTATCTCTCTCTCTCTCTCCCCTCTCTCTCTGCATTCTTCTCCTATACTCTCCTCTCTCTAACCCTCTACTTTTCCTCTTCTTCGTCCTACCTCCCTTCTATCCTTCCTCACTCAAACTCCTCTTCTCTCCTTCCATCCTCTGCTCTCTCTTTTTGATTTACTTCCGCTTTCTCACTGTCTCTCTTCTGTTCGGTCAACCCCCCTCTTCCTTCTTCCCTTTCCAAAGCGCAACAAACCTGACCCATTCAGTTTTGGGACAAATTACAAACCATTCTCAAAATTTAATAAATGGGGATTCAGGGTAAAGAGAAAACTTAAACGTTAGCCACCACTGCTTTCTACACTCCCCTGCACTCATAAACACAATGCAATGATTTTGCACATCATGTTTATATTATCCCTGTCTTTTTCTACCGTATGAAAGCAACAGTGTATTGCTACCATGGCCACCAGCGGTCCGTGTCTGTTATCAACGAATACACAAAATCAACACAGTAACTGCAGGTCATGTATGCACTCCTCTGTACGTTATTGTCTGACTGAAGAACAATCTGCGTAGCCTGTACCACCGCCTTGCACTCCACCACTCCAACAGCTGTCCATAGTGTGTGGTGTGTGGGGGGGCGGGGGTATTGGTGTTAATTTGCTACGCTACACATTATTGAATAATAAAAGAGAGCAACGTCAAGTTTTCATTTCTACATTCCTAATGATTCTTTTCATAAAATAGCTGCCTTAAAGTAGCCACAGCTTCTGGGTAAGTATCTTTTCCCTTATGATATACTTTAAAGCAGTGGTTCCCTAACAAATGCGGGCATTTTTTTTTAAACCCCTTTGAGCCCCAAATAATTTAATTTGTTTTTTGGGTTCCCATGGACTTTTTTTTAGTGAAATAAGCAATTTTGTAAAGAATGACCTGTTTAGACCCTTTGAAAATAACTAATTTGGTATATTCAGGTCTTTTCGTAATTTTTTAGGGTTTAAAAACGGGAATTTTTTTTTATATATCAAAAAAAAAGATTGGGGGGAAAGGGCGTTAAAGCAAGTGAAGCAGTGCGGCCCAATGCGCCACGGTATTAGCAGCCACATCGGTAGCAGGGCCTAATAAGGAATGCGTTGGTGTGCCGGAGTTGGGGGCACGCGTGGATTAGAGGGATCAAAGGAACTATCGGGAAGGTGCCGCCGCTTATTTAAGAGCGATAGAGGATATTTATAACTATCATAACAGGAAAAACTGCAATAGTTGACAAGAAAACATATTTACCTCTGTGAGAAACAAGACACAAGCATCAGAAAAGATCAAATTTGAAAAAAAGGCAAAGTATGACAAAACAGCCATCGGAATTTGGAGAAATTTAAAAGGGGTATGAACGCAAAATCAAAATATGGATATTTTAGCCGCTACATAACCCTTGAGCGAGGCCCCCCCGTCCACCCCATTATTCCACCTGCGGTGCAAGTACAGGAAGGCCTCGGGGGTGGGTGTGTGGTGTTGTGTGGTGTGTGTGTGTTGGTGTGTGGTGTGGTGTGTGTTGTGTGTGGGTGTTGTGTGGTGTTTTGTGTGTGTGGTGTGTGGGGTTTGTGTTTTGGGGGTGTGTGGTCTGTGTGTGTGTGTCTTGTGGGTGTGTGTGTGGGGTGGTGTGTTTTTGTGTTGTGTGGTTGTGGTGTGTTCTGTGGGTGTGTTTTTGTTGTGTGTGGGTGTGTGTGGTGTGTGTGTGTGGTTTGTGTGGGTGTTTTGTGTGTGTGGTGTGTGTGTGGTGGTTGTGTGGTCTGTGTGTGTGTGTGTGTTGTGTGTGTTGTGTGTGTGTGTGGTGGGTGGGTTGGTGTGGTGTGTGTCTGTGTGTGGGTTGTTGTGGTGGGGTGTGGTGTGTGGGTGGTGGTGTGTGTGTGTGTGGGGTGGTGTGTGGTGTGTGGGGTGTGGGTGTGTGTGTGTGTGTGTGTGTGTGTGTATGTGGTGGAAGGAAGGAGGTGGGACAAAGGGAAGGGGGAAAGGGGGGGGAGGGGGAAGGAGGAGGAGAAGAAAGGGAGGAGAGGGAAAGGGAGCAGGGAAGAACATTTTTTTTATCCTTGCATTGTATCCAAACCTTCAGAGCCTCACGGGCCCCTTCCCCCCCTTCAGATTCTAAGGAGTAATGGGGGGCATTTTAAAAGTCCCCCCAGAAGGCTATAGATTTTAGGTTTTTTTAAGTACTTTGACAATCGCCCATGGGGGTCAAATAGGGATTATGAAATATATACACGAAAAACTAATACGATCGTTTTATTGAAGTAAGATTAATCTAGTAATACCTAGCATATTTTTTTGTCTGTAATAAGTTTTTTCTAATTTTTGTTTTTAAGGAATAATGGAAGTATTGTCATTGTGAATTGGCCGAAATAGGGACTTTAATCATTTAACTGAAAATTTACTCCAGATTCTATTTAGCATGTCCGATAATACTAGGAAAAATAATTTTAAGCAAATCTTTTTCAAAAAAAATATTTAAATTTTTCAAGGGGGGTATGCCTTGATATTTTTTTTAAATCACGTTTTTTTCAATAACTAAAAAACTATGGCAGATAGATGCAACATGTATAAAGATAAATGTAAAGCAGAGCAAGGGTTATCATTTGGCGTAAAGAAAAAAATATTGATTGGTAAATAACCGAGAAAATAGCATATTCGTACATTTATACAAAATATCAATTTTGTCGACAACCATGAGGTGTTTTGACAAGCCGCTTATTGCATCATGTAGAACACCTCAAGATGAACCTTTGTTACTTCAATAAGTTTTCTTACGACTCATAGTTTTGCGGCAAAATAACAAAAACCTGATTTTCGACAATTTTGGAATATTTTTGAGCAGCCAGAAATCCGAAGAATTTTTTTTTAGATAGATAATTGGAAATGCCGGGGATTCAATTGTAGACCCATCCCTTTACAATAACTTTTGATAGATAAGTGTTCCTGTGTGAGAAATAAGTTGTGAGCTGAACACGTTATAGTAAATATATAAGTTTATAGTTCAGAAACTGTTCAAGATAGGTCAGTGTAGACGCAGAGACCAGTGTTGCCACCTCAGTGTAGGGGAAAGGATTACCTCTATATGATTTTCACGCATAGTAATATATCATACTTCTAGTTTAAATCAGTTTTACTTTGAAAATCGCAAGATGGACTGAACCTAAGAACAAAAAATAGAAATTGCAACCCAGCATATTTTATTAACCTCTACATACATACATGCATACATACATACATGCATACATATATATATATATACATACATACATACATACATACATACATACATACATAGTGCTCCTGTCTCGTGAATCTTTTTTACAGGGCTTTAGAAAACACTCAATACCCCTTTTTTTTCTCTTTTCTTTCACGGTGGAGGCTATTGCACCTGTACGCCACTATTGCACCTGTATGCCACTATTGCACCTGTACGCCACTATTGCACCTGTACGCCACTATTGCACCTGTACGCCACTATTGCACCTGTACGCCACTATTGCACCTGTACGCCACTATTGCACCTGTACGCCACTATTGCACCTGTACGCCACTATTGCACCTGTACGCCACTATTGCACCTGTACGCCACTATTGCACCTGTATGCCACTATTGCACCTGTACGCCACTATTGCACCTGTACGCCACTATTGCACCTGTATGCCACTATTGCACCTGTACGCCACTATTGCACCTGTACGCCACTATTGCACCTGTACGCCACTATTGCACCTGTACGCCACTATTGCACCTGTACGCCACTATTGCACCTGTACGCCACTATTGCACCTGTATGCCACTATTGCACCTGTATGCCACTATTGCACCTGTACGCCACTATTGCACCTGTACGCCACTATTGCACCTGTACGCCACTTTTGCACCTGTATGCCACTATTGCACCTGTACGCCACTATTGCACCTGTACGCCACTATTGCACCTGTACGCCACTATTGCACCTGTACGCCACTATTGCACCTGTACGCCACTTTTGCACCTGTACGCCACTATTGCACCTGTACGCCACTATTGCACCTGTACGCCACTATTGCACCTGTACGCCACTATTGCACCTGTACGCCACTATTGCACCTGTACGCCACTATTGCACCTGAACGCCACTATCTGCCTCCCTTATTTGTTTTCCTTAGGTCTGTTAACCCTTCACGCCCAGATCTTTCCTTGGCTATAAAAATTGTCTGTTGTTAGCCATAAAATAACGAAAAGTAACTGAATCTACCACAATAGTTAGTGGACTAGGATACTAAACAGGTCATATCTATAAAATATTACTTATATACACTAAAAAACGTCTAATGGTACCCAAATTACAATGGAAATTACGTTCTGGGCCTCAAGGGGTTAATGTCAGTTTATGTAACGCTTCTTTGCACTGACGTATATTCCTCGCACACTGTTTTCTTTTCTCATTAGTTAAGGGAATCGATACTATGATAGCAAAGGCCGGAAAACTTGTATCGGTTAGCTTTCTAATGACTCATTTGTACCGATCAATATTGTTTCTTCCCATACTTCCTTGCCGCGAGGGAGTAAGAAATTGATGGTTTATGAGTTCTTATGTGTATATGTTCTATTGTAATTATTATTATTATTATTATTATCATGTGGTATTATAAGTGCATGTACTTATAATTATAGTCTAAACAAGTGCTTGTGGGCCCTTCGGACCCATGTATTGATGTTTGTAGTAGTATACGTATATTAGACAACATGTGATTGCAAACTCCAATCGTTTTGTTGCTGTCGTTGGTCACTGGTCAAAGTGCCTCGGGGTAGACCACGTACCGTGTGATTCCAACCCTTTGTGTTCCGTGTGATTCCAACACACACACACTCACACACGCCCACAAACATCCATGAGTCTACTGAGTTTGTGGAATGCGGCAAGACATTACCGCAGAGTTTTTCCTGTAATCTAATACTCCTAAAGTGTTTTTAGCCCAAAACCCCCCTTCAAAATAATTCAATCGATATGGGACCAAGCCGCTTACCACCTACGATTTATTTGCGCTTTTTTGAGCCTACTTTCATCAAAATTGAATTTACAGTTTCGGCTACCCAAAACAGACAGACAGACACACACACACACACACACACACACAGACGCACGGCTGCTCCTATAGTATATTACATGCGATGGTTTTGGTGAGTACAAGTCATACAATCTGTGCTGTTTTGGCATGTTTGAGTGACTTATTATTGTGTAGAGGGGCTGGAGGTAACCATCGGATAATTCGGACTTTCGGCTAATTCGACCCAGATCTCCCCCCAATTAGTACGAATTAGGGAGGGTTTACTGTACCGATCAATATTGTTTCTGCTCATGCTTCCTTACAGCGTGGGAGTCTTGGCGTCGTGTGGTGGAGGGTGTGACATACAAACATACCCACGTACCTATAACAATAACTATGTAACTAATGATAATAATAATAATAATAATAACTAATGTAACTATAACAATCTAAGATAAACAAGGAAGGTATATAAACAATAACTTTGATTGAAAATTGATTGGATTGAAGTTTTTAAGTGGATAAAGGGATTTAATAAAGGAGAGGTCTATAGGAAAAGTTCTTATGGGTAGTAACCAGGGTAGAACAAGAAGTAACGGATTCAAGTTGGAAAAGCGTAGATTTACAAAGGAAGTAGGGAAAAACTGGTTCACAAATAGGGTGGTGAATGAATGGAATGGTCTCAGTAGACAGGTTAGTGTGGAACAGGAACAGGTTAGTGTGGAACCATTAGAGAGCTTTAAAGGGAGGCTAGATAAATTCATGGATGGGGATGAAAGGTGGATGTCGGTAGTGTTAAGTAACATAAACTACCACGTGTAAGTCTCATGGCCTCTTGTAGCTTCCTAATTTTCTTATTTTCTTATGTTCTTATGTAACACTCCTAAGTATTCCCACGTTCATTACAACATAGCACCGAGTAGTAACATGTAACAAGACCCTTGCCACGCACTATCATTATCATAACACTTGTATTTGCCGCCTCAGGAGCGTCAAAGGTTTTCCCAACTTTTAATCAGAGCTGGTTTCGTGTTTTCAGCTTCTGTTTTTCCTTATAGTGAATGTATAGCTTTAAAGAGAGAGTTGCAAGACCTTATGTGCCTTTTTCCTCCCTCTCACGGCAGTAGACTGACCCGCAAGCAATTAAGGGGGATCTAAACACAGCCTGGCATATTGGAATGATGATTGAGATGATTGGAATGGACTCAGTAGACAGGTAGTTAGTGCGGAGTCATTAGAGAGCTTTAAAAGGAGGCTGGATAAATTCATGGATGGGGATGAAAGGCGGATGTGTGTAGTGTTAACCCCTTCACGCCCAGATCTTTCCTTTGCTATATAAAATCGTCTGTTGTTGGCCATAAAATTACAAAAAAATACCTTAATATACCAAATTAGCTAGTGGACAAGGATACTAAACAGGTCACATTATCTATAAAACATTGCTTATATTCATTAAAATCGTCTAATGGTACCCAAGTTACAATGGAAATGATGTTATGGGTCTCAAGGGGTTAAGCAACAGGAACTACCACGTGTAGGTCTCGCGGCCTCTTGTAGCTTCCTTATTTTCTTATGATCTGATGTAAATCAAAGTGTATCCCCATATAAACCCAACCAAGCTCCGTGCAGTATTTTACATAAGAACATAAGAAAATAAGGAAGCTACAAGAGGCAGTGAGACCTACACGAGGTAGTTCCTGTTACTTAACTCTACCTACATCCACCTTTCATCCCCATCCATGAATTTATCCAGACTCCTTTTAAAGACCCCAAAAGACTCTGCATTGACCACCTGACGACTGAGTCCATTCCAATCATTCACCACCCTATTTGTGAACCAGTTTCTTATTTTCTCGCATTTCGATTTACTTCGTGTCTCCTTTTTTGCGACACAGAAAGAAAGAAGGAGAACAACGGCACATAGAGACCCAGCGTTTGTTATAAGAGGTGGAAAACTACACGTACGTCATAGCATGCAGGATACATGATAAGGATAAGATTATTTCATCCTGTCTTCGATAAATGAACCAACATTAGTTAGGCGACCAAGGTTACATATTTTTCTTCGCTGGCCTGTCATTGACCCACGTTATCTGACATGTCCCTCACTTGTCTTTTGACCTTTCACTCATCCTACAGTTCTTTAGTTCACTCATCATACTTCTTTACTCATTCCTTGCTCTGTCCTATCCGCTGCCTTAACTCCTTCACGCCCAGATCTTTCCATTAACCCCTTGAGGCCCAGAACGTAATTTCCATTGCAATTTGGATATCATTAGACGATTTTTATTTTTTAGTGACTATAAGCAATATTTAATAGATATGACCTGCTTAGTATCCTTGTCGACTATCTAATCTGGTATATTCAGTTAATTTTCGTAATTTTATGGCTCGACATCATTCGATTTTACATAGCAAAGGAAAGATCTGGGCGTGAAGGGGTTAATATATAAAATCGTTTGTTGTTAGCCATGAAATTTCGAAAAGTAGCTAAATATACCAAATTAGTTAGTGGACAAGGATACTGAATAAGTCATGTTTATAAAATCTTGCTTATATTCACAAAAATCGTCTTATGGTATACCCAAAGTACAATTGAAATGACGTTCTGGGCCTCGAGGGGTTAAGTGGTCGCTGCTCACTGTAATTATGTTGACTGATATTAAGTCATTTAAATAAAAAATAGTCATTTAATAGTCCTTTTCTTCACTCCTTACTCTGACAGGCAAGTATGAAGGTCCTGTGGGTGCTTGTGCTCGTCTCTGGGGCTCTGGCTGCCGGTAAGTCTCCTGCCAGTTGACTGTCTGTCTTTATGGTACTGTCTGTCTTTATGGTACTGTCTGTCTTTATGGTACTGTCTGTCTTTATGGCAGGACAATTAAAGGAACTGACGGAATCGAGCCACCAACACATGAGCCGTTGCATGATTTTAAAAGTATATTTGAACGAGTGAGAGAGTGAGAGTAGCTTAGTCAATCCCTTATTATATTGCTTTATTGCATGAATCAGTATATTACAGTAAGGAAATGCTGAAATGCTACTGGCGAAATTCGTGCCACTTGTACACTTTTCCCTCCACACAAACAGATGTGGTGGACCCCAAATCGTGTAAAAAATTCCCGTGTCTCATCTTCAACGAGGAGTTTGACTTTCTGGACCATGATGTCTGGGAACACGAAATCACTAGTGCTGGTGGCGGGGTAAGTCTTGCCAGTTTTTTTGTTGTTGTTGTTTATTTACATTGAAACTTATGCGTTCATTGTCATGGATACCACGACTTTATCTAAATGTTGGACAGCAAATTCCATGGCAATGTGGGCGAGCCTTTGTGGGGTGAGGGTGAGGCCTGGCCATGACGCATAACACTCTTAGAAAAGAAGGGTAGGATAAGGGTAGAAAAAGGGTCTTTGTAGTGATGAAATATTGCTACCCTTTTTCTACCCTTACAAATCTACCCTTTCGAATCGACGCAAGTATGCCCTTTTCCAACCCCAAATCTACCCTTTTCCAACCCCAAATATACCCTTTTCCAACCCCAAATCTACCCTTTTCGAACCCCAAATATGCCCTTTTCCAACCCCAAATATACCCTTTTCCAACCCCAAATCTACCCTTTTCGAACCCCAAATATGCCCTTTTCCAACCCCAAATATACCCTTTTCCAACCCCAAATATACCCTTTTCCAACCCCAAATATACCCTTTTCCAACCCCAAATATACCCTTTTCGAACCCCAAATATACCCTTTTCCAACCCCAAATATACCCTTTTCCAACCCCAAATATACCCTTTTCCAACCCCAAATATACCCTTTTCCAACCCCAAATATGCCCTTTTCCAACCCCAAATATACCCTTTTCCAACCCCAAATATGCCCTTTTCCAACCCCAAATATACCCTTTACCTTTTTCACGGGGCAGCCTGCGTGATGGTATACCACCCCGCAGGCTGTCCCGTGCGAGTTCCCAGCGAACCAGATCCTGTTGTAGGAGATAGTGTTGCATTTTATTGTAGCCGAGCGTATAATAAGCCTACGAGACGCTGATTAAACCCATGTTACTTTCCCCGTCAACAGCACCATGAGTTCCAAACCTACCTTAACAACAGGAGTGTGAGCTACACCCGCGACTCCACCCTGTTCATCAAGCCGGTGAGTGGAGGGAGTGGAAGAGGTGGACCAAGGGCAGGATACGGGACACACTGTATTCTTGATTGATTGTATATACAGCATAAAAAACATAATAAATGAACAAACATAAAAATTACATCAAAACATAATACAAAAATAAAAGTCCCGCGTCTCACAAAACAGCAACTGATGACTGACTGGCGGGGCGACGGTTTCCTGACCAAAGGTGTGCTCACCTTGCGGGGCACGAGTGGCCGCGGCGACTACTGCACCTGCAACGCCAACAATGGCTGCGAACGCAACGCAACGCAACGCAAAGAAGATCATCACGCCAATCGTCAGTGCCAGGCTCAGATCCATCCCGGGTTTCGCCGTCAGGTGAAATTTACTTATTTTTTACTCCCGTGTTATTGTTATCTTTATGTTCTCTTCTCTTTTATTACTAAAAATATTTTCACGGTCGCTTAATGAAGTAATTTGTCTTAGTGTCTATTTCCTTATTCTAAGTACCTACGTATTTCTATATCCATATCTCCTTTTCTCCCTTCACCGGACCTATAGGCCTGCTACGGGTAACGAACGCGTGTATGTTACAGGTTCGGCAGGATTGAGGTTCGCGCCAAGACGCCAAGTGGAGACTGGCTGTGGCCGGGTGAGTGAACAACAGAAACCATGTACCTGCTATACCACACTAAGAAAAAAAGGTGCAACTTTGTACCTTTAACGGTGCAAAATGTGTCACAGACTTTGCACCTTCAATAAGGGTGCAAAGTTGCATCCATAAGGGTGCACAGTTGCACCCCTAAGGGGGGTTGCACCTTAAGAGGTGAAACTATGCACCCTTATGGGTGCAACTGTGCACCCTTAAAAGTGCAAATGTTGTGACACATTTTGCACCTTTAAGGGTGCAAAGTTGCACCTTTTTTTCTTAGTGTGTACGCACTACCATGTCCATAGCTTCCCTCTGCACTTTTCCGTGGCGTCGTGAAAACGTGGCAGCCCTACCATAAGTCCATGGAAAAGTGGGCGGTGCGCGGGGGTGCTAACACCTTTTTTTCCAAGCCTTGAAAAGTTTTGCTCATTTATTTACCTTTCGCTCACATCCATGCTCTTACAGCAGTGCATTATTTCATTGTTTTCTGACTTCCATTGCCATATTTTGTTTTCTTTAGTAATATTTTTATGTATAAATGTGCGTGTAGCATGATTAGGGAGAGGAGGAGGAGGGGAGGAGGAGGAGGAGGAGGGAGGAGAGAGGAGGAGGAGGAGGAGGATTAGACATGCCTATAGGTGGCCCCCCATGACCCTGCAATGCCCTGCACGGGGATGCTG